>JBBDGP010002614.1:0-249931 GCA_037952835.1 Lithobates septentrionalis | reverse complement strand
TATGATTTTTTTTCCCATTATAATCAGGGCACTGAAGACATACCTGCATGGAGAAAACCTATGGCCATAGGTACCATCAAAAAATTTAGTGTAAAATCTTACGGTCATAGAAAGGTGTTATAGGAAAGGTAGGAGCGCTGCATGCAGACATAGTAGGTTGTATGCATAGCTAATGTGCAGTCTTCTAATCCATCTTAACATCTTCTTCCTCTTCCTCCACCATCTACCTCTTTACCTTCTCCTTCATCTCCTGCTCCTCCTCCTCCATCACTTCCACTTCTTCTTCCATTTTCTCCAATTCCACCATACCTCTGCCAACAAGACAAATCCTTATTTTCACCTTTTTGTGGAACACTCTTTTTTGTCTTCTTCACTTCACTTCTTCACCCTAAATCTATAATTAACTCTCAAAAGTGCAGTATAAGAGAAGCAGCCTAGAGGCTGACATTCACTGTCATGGACAGAAGGTTTTGTTCTGTTAGTGGCAGGTTGTAGAGGAATCTGATCACTTGTAGCCTGTGGAATCTGATAAGTTGGTGGGTAGAGATGAGCTTCGGGTTCAGTCAAACATAGGTTCAAAGCAAAGCCAAAAAAGAAAAATGGCACATGGCCTTTCACTACCATAGCAGAAAATGACCAGTAATGTTCTTCTTCGCCTCTGAACTTAGGTCAGTTGACTTAGAATAGGTAATAATGGGGGCTGTAGTATGTGCCAGCCTCATCACTATAAAAGGCATTTCTCAGTGTGTTGTGCTATAACTGCTGACAGAGTTTTATTAACTATGGATAGTTGATCTATACCGCGCTATATTAAGTGCCCTACAATGTTATATGTAGTCCTTTTTTTGTGCTAGGTTACTGTTAATTGTGTGTGCAGTGTGGTGGGCTACATATTAGTGTGTAACCCCCTTTGTTCACAGTGTGTAGGGTCAACAGTCCTTTCTAGGACTACCTTTTTGTGTTGGTCAGAAAAAAACTTTGTTAGCTGTTTAGCTTTTGACCCCTTCTGTATTTTTTAAGCTGACAGGGTATTTTCTAAAGTATTTATTTAGGTAAGACCATATCAATTCTTGTTCCACAAATATTATTCCAGTGGGTGGCCACTCCTTATAGATACAAGAAGTGATCCTAAAGTTTTGATAAAGCTCAATTCATAATACATTTCATAGATTTAAAAAGCTAGATCCTAGCTCAACTTTCATTATTATTTTTGTCAGTTCAGATTTGAAAAAGGCTACTGGGAGAAAGGGACCAATGGATACTCCAAAGGATGATGGTCCCTTACTGTACATTTAACTTGACTGCCAGTGCCACAAGGTCCCACCCTTCTATCCTAATATACCTGGTACAATATTTAAAAGAAGTATCCCAGGTTGTTTTTTTTTTTTTTGGCCCCATCAACTCATCAGGCCAGACAACCCTGACTTTTCCAAACCATTCTGCACAATTTTATACCCTTTTTCACACTTTTTTGAGCTTGTGTTGGGGTACCATTGCCTTTAATGGGACTTCGGGTTTGGAAGTTCCAAATTTCAAAGTTCATTGAATTTGTAAAAAATTCAGCAGAACTCTAAATGACCAAACTTTTCAGAAGTTCACTCATCTCTAGTGATATATAGTACATTTTGTCTCTAGGCTCTTTTTGCTGGCTTCTTTTGGCACAATAATGGGCCATACACACGATTGGATTTTCCGACAGGAAATGTTCGATGTGAGCGTGTTGTCGGAAATTCTGATTGTGTGTATGCTCCATCGGACATTTGCTGTTGGAATTTCTGACAAACAAAATTGGAGATCTGGATCTCAAATTTTCCGACAACAAAATCCGTTTTCGGAAATTCCGATCGTGTGTACACAATTCCGATGCACAGAATTCCACACATGCTCGGAATCAAGCAGGGAGAGCCACACTGGCTATTGAACGTCCTTTTTCTAAGCTCGTAGTATGTGTTGTACGTCATCGCGTTCTTGACGTTCAGGAATTTCCGACAACATTCATGTGACCGTGTGTATGCAAGACAAGTTTGAGCCAACATCCGTCGGAAAAAAAAACATGGATTTAGTTCTCGGAATGTGCAATAGTGTGTACGCGGCATAAGAGTTGGTCTTTTGTCCAATGGATTGTCAAGCAGGTAAGGTGTGTATGGAAACAAGAGGTTAGGTTTACATTAGGGAAAGAAGAATAAATTGGCTGGTGCAGGAGAAGGGATTAAAGGGTTGCATAGCTATAGTTCAATATCTCTCTTCCAAAATTTAACAAACTAAAAAACAAAAAAGAGCAAAATAAAATAATTGCAATCTTATCCTCATTCCTTCGTTGCAGCTTTTCCTTGTCAAAAGAAGTTTATTGAGTATACAATATTATAAAGATACATAAAGTAAGTTTACAAGGATCTATAAAGTAAGCTCATTGTTTTACAGTAGGGTTTATATAGGTAAATATCATGAAATTTCAAATATTAAACATTGGGTTCACGTAAACCTAAATTAAAGATATATATCATTTCCTTAGTTACTTTTGTAGGTATTTAAATGATTTATTCCTACTATACATATTGTTTACAAGTAGAGTGTATATAGGTCAAATAAATTCTGATAGTGAGCTTTAATCGTAAGGTGGAGAAAAGGAAAGAGAAAGAAGAAAAAGGTAGAAAGGCAGAGGTATGGTCCACAAGGTTGTCCCGCTCGTCAGTTTTCGTTGCAGCTTTTAATTGTCACCGAGTTGTGTTATATAATATGAAAGAAAGAATAACAATCTTAAAGTTTATCTAAAGCTTATTTTATTTAATAACATTTTATTGTTTAGTTATATTTTTTTAGCAGTCTTGTTGGGAGATTTCTTTCAAAATTTAATAAACTAAAAAAAAAAAAAAAAAAAGAAGAGCAAAATAAAACAATGATAAACCTTAATCTTTCTTTGCAGCTTGTAATTGTCACTGAAATTTGTTATTACATAAGAAAGAAAGAAAATACTAATTTTAAAGTCTATCTAAAGCTTATTTTATTTTTTACTTTTTAGTTTTAAATTTTAGCGGTCTCGTTGGGAAGATTTCTTTAATTCCGGTCCCAGAGACAGGAGAAAGTGAGGGAAAATCATCTCTTAGATGGTCAATTGTCATTTAAACAGGTGTCCCTACTGGAAGACTTCCCCTAAAAATCAGTTTCAGTGACAACCATAACATTTTGGATTCCCTATCAATTTCTGTCATAGTGACATTGGTTTCCTGGACACATAGGGTTATTCTCCCCATGGGACACAGGCAGCAATGAAAATCAGGCAGGGGTTCCAACCTTTTCCCATGCCAGATAAAATAAAAAACAAAAATGTAACCCCAAACATTTATAAAATTCTAAATACATGTAAAATATTATGTATTGCTTGCATGATGGCCCTTTTCACCTCTTGGTTCCTCAAGCTGTAGATAAGAGGGTTCAACATTGGGGTCATTACCGAATAAAAGACAGAGGCCACTTTGTCTTTTTTGTTCAGGGCACTGGAAGGTGAGCGCAAATAAGTAATACAAACTGACACATAGAAGATGCAGGCGCACATGAGATGGGAAGAGCAGGTGCTGAAAGCTTTCTGTCGTCCCTCAGAAGATTTTATATGAAATATGGTGGTAAAGATAAAAACATAAGAGACCAGGATTGTTGAAAGTGAATAAAAACAATAACAACCAACAGAGAGAATAGTTAACATGCTGCAAAGAAGTGTTTTGGAGCAAGACAGTATGGGAGGGACGTCACAGTAGAAGTGGTCTATAAGATTGGAGCCACAGAACTGGAGACTGAACAAGCAGCTGGTCTGTACAGCTGACTGAAAGAAGCCCATGAAGAATGAGAGACCGGCAAGAGACAAATATTTTCTTTTGGTCATGATGGAAACATAGTGAAGAGGGTGGCAGATAGCAGCGTAGCGGTCATAGGACATACTGGAGAGTAGGAGAACCTCAGTTTTTGCTAGGCCAGCAAAAAAAAAAAAAATTGGGTGGCACAACCATTTAAGGAGATGGTCTTCCTAAGAGATGTAAGGTCAGACAACATTTTAGGAGTGATAGATGTAGAGTAGAAGAGGTCAACAGATGAGAGGAAACTCAAAAAGTAATACATTGGAGTGTGGAGATTGGAAGCAACAAGAACAAGAATAATTAAGCCAATGTTTCCAAGTATGGTCACGAGGTACACCATCAAGAAAAAAGTGAAGAGGAACGGGATTAGTTTATCATTATCGGTTAGTCCAGAAAACACAAACACTTTCACCTGTGTGTTGTTTTCCATAGCCATTGAGCTCTTACTTTACAGATAAAAATTAACTTAAATGTTGGATAATATGAATATTTTTTTTTTTTCAGGAAACCTATGCCAAGAGAAATACGTAGGCTGCCATAGCTAATCTCATTAGAATATAATAGAATAATCATCTGACTGACTCTAGCTTCATTACCTTCTCAGTCAGTAGAATTAAGTAAACATCTTTGGTCACTATACTTGTTCCACATCTGGACATATTGAATGCATTGAATCCTCATGACAACCAGGTTTGGTTCAGAAGAAAGGGAGAACAACAATACCCCTCTTATTTCTCTCTGTAATGGTTTTCTTCCTGTATATTTTCAGCAGTGCAGCAATTTTCCTTCAGAAAAAAAAAATGGTTGCATAGTGTTTCCCAATATTTACAATCATATTTCCAGCTAGAGAGATGTGGAGTAATTTAGTATAGTTGTGATTTCACATCAAAACAATTCTGGGTATGTTAATAAAGCAGTGAATGTGACATTCACCAAACATTCACTGCAGATGTATCTTCCTGCTGTATTTGTTTTATATCCCATTGCTTCATTCCCATGCAGTGAATACATGGTATATGCGACATTTATGCTTTATAAATTTGCCCCAAATTTCACTCATTGCATTGCTTAGAAAAAAAAATGAATGAAAATGATTTTTTTTGTTTTTAAGTTAGAAGGTGTCATTGGGGGTAGTTTATTTTTATGTCATTTCATGTTCTTTTATTATGTTCGGTCACCTAATTTCTTTTTTTTATGTATCTTTTTTCAACTTTTTGTGAACAAAAATAATTGAGCACTGTCAGTTTTTTAAGTTAAACTCCAGTTACATATATATTAATATGAAAATTGATCTAAAATTTTTTAATTGATTTAACATTTTTTTTAGGACAGTACAAATTTAGGATAGTAAAAACAATTTTAGGACAGTACAAATTTCCCCTTAAATTACTCCTTTTCGGAAAGACAGTCCAAGGTATTTAGTAAGAGACATGGCAAAAGTTGTATTTTTTTTGCCATCATTTTTTTGGAAAATTTAGGAATACATTTTTTTTTTTACATACTGTCACCAGTGCAGTACAGCTTCATTATATAACTGGTGTGGCAATGACCAGGGACACTGACTGGATAGTTATTATTTTTTTTTTATTATATATTTTTCCAATTATTTTTAACACACTTTGACCAGAGCAATATAATGTAAACTGTATACTACTTTGGGGAGGTGATCAGTATTGTTTTTACACATTATGTTTGCTTATAGCAATGCATTTCATTGCTATATGCAAGCATTTTACTGAATGAAATTGATTCATTCAGTGTGTTTTGTTGTGATGAGCTGGTTTTGGCCAAAAGCTGATCACATGGTACCAGGCCCGGACTGGGACAAAAAATAGGCCTGGGCATTTTGGAATGAGCAGCCCATGACATCTTAACCGGCCCCTTCCCCACTCTCCATCCTGACGGATCCCCGTGAGAGGGGAGGGGGAAACCTGGCAAAGGTGCAGGGGGCGAGGGGGACAGGGAAAGAGCAGAGAGCACAGGGAAGAACCTTGAGAACATGGGGTTGGGAAAGAGCACAGGGGGGCTGGAGAGCACTGTGGGGGGAGGCAGAGAGCACAGGGGAGAGGCAGAGAACACAGGGAGGAAGAGGAGAGCACAAGGGGGCCAGAGAGCATGGGGGGCTGGAGAGCACAGGGAGTGGGTTGTTGGAGAGCACAGGGGGAAGCAAAAACACAGGGTGGGGCGGAGAGCACAGGGAGGGCAGGAGAGCATGGGGGTGGAGAGCACAGGGGGGAGGTGGAGATCACTGGGGGCTGTAGAGCACTGGGGAGAGGCGGAAGGCACAGGGGGGCATCGGAGGGCACAGGGGGCAGCAGAGAGCATGGGAGGAGGTGGAGAGTACAGGGTGTAGGCGGAGATCAATGGGGGGGCTGGAGAGCACTGGGGGAGAGGCGTAGGGCACAGGGGGGCAGCGTAGAGCATGGGAGGAGGTGGAGAGCACAGGGGGGCTGGAGAGCACTGGGGGGCTAGAGAGCACTTGGGGAGAGGCAGAGGGCACAGGGGGGCAGCATAGAGCATGGGGGAGGTGGAGAGCACAGGGGGGCTGGAGAGCACTGGGGGGGCTAGAGAGCACTGGGGGGCTAGAGAGCACTGGGGAGAGGCAGAGGGCACAGGGGGGCAGCGTAGAGCATGGGGGAGGTGGAGAGCACAGGGGGAGAGATGGAGAGCACAGGGGCTGGAGAGCACTGGGGGGGCTAGAGCGCACTGGGGGAGAGGCAGAGGGCACAGGGGGGCAGCATAGATCATGGGGGGAGATGGAGAGCACAGGAGGGAGGTGGAGAGAACAGGGGGGCTGGAGAGCACTGGGGGGGTGCTAGAGAGCACTGGGGGGCTGGAGAACATTGGGGGAGGTGAAGAGCACAGGGGAGGTGGAGACCAAAGGGGGAGAGGGGGAGGGCACAGGGAGGCAGCGTAGAGCATGGGGGGAGATGGAGAGCACAGAAGGGGGGGGACACGGGGGGGCTGGATAGTACTGCGGCGCTAGAAAGCACTGGGTGGAGGTGGAGAGCACGGGGGCGCTGGAGAGCACTGGGGGAGAAGTGGAGGGCACAGGGGGGCAGCGGAGAGCATGGGGGAGGTGGAGAGCACAGGGGGAGAGATGGAGGGCACAGGGGGGCAGCATAGAGCATGAGGGGAGGTGGATAGCACAGAAGGGAGGTGGAGAGCACTGGGGGGGGGCTGGAGAGCACTGGGGGCTAGAGAGCACTGGGGGCTAGAGAGCACTGGGGTGGCTGGAGAGCATTGGGCGAGGTGAAGAGCATAGGGGAGGTGGAGAACACAGGGGGAGAGGCGGAGGGCACAGGGGGGCAGCGAAGAGCTTGGGCGGAGATGGAGAGCACAGGGGGAGAGGTGGAGGGCACACGAGGGCATCGTAGAGCATGGGGGGAGGTCGAGAGCACAGGGGAGCAGCATAGAGCATGGGGGGAGGTGGAGAGCACAGAAGGGAGGGGGAGAGCACAGGGGGGCTGGATAGCACTGCGGGGGCTAGAGAGCACTGGGTGGAGGTGGAGAGCACAGGGGGGGCTGGAGAGCACTGGGGGAGAAGTGGAGGGCACAGGGGGGCAGCGGAGAGCATGGGGGAGATGGAGAGCACAGGAGGGAGGTGGATATCACAGGGGGGAGGTGGAGAGCACAGGGGGGCAGCGGAGAGCATGGGGGGAGGTGGAGAGCACAGGGGGAGAGACGGAGGGCACAGGGGGGCAGCATAGAGCATGAGGGGAGGTGGAGAGCACAGACGGGAGGTGGAGAGCACTGGGGGCTAGAGAGCACTGTGGGGGCTGTAGAGCATTGGGGGAGGTGAAAAGCACAGGGGAGGTGAAGAGCACAGGGGGAAAAGCAGAGGGCACAGGGGGGCAGCGCAGAGCATGGGGGGAGATGGAGAGCACAGGGGGAGAGGCAGAGGGCACAGGGAGGCAGCGTAGAGCATGGGGGAGGTGGAGAGCACAGGAGGGAGGAGGAGAGCACAGGGGGGGGCTGGATAGCACTGGGGGAGAAGTGGAGGGCACGGGAGCACTGGGGGGCTAGAGAACACTGTGGGGGCAGCAGAGATTAGCAGGATAGGAGGAGCAGTGGGGTGGCTGCATATAGAATAATTGTTCTCTCCATCTTCCTCCTGCAGTACCTGAAAGCCTGCGAGAGAGAGATGAACAGAAGCAGGCATTCAGAGACTGCAGGAGGAAGATGGATAGAATGATTCTTCTATATGCAGCCACCACACTGCTCCTCCTATTCAGGTTACAGGGGGTCGCACTTACGTTCTCTCTGATCCGGCTGATACACTATATTACCAAAAGTTTTGGGACGTCTGCCTTTACACGTGCATGAACTTTATTGGCATCCCAATGTTAGTCTGTAGAGTTCAATATTGAGTTGGCCCCCGCTCTTTGCAGCTATAACAGCTTCAACTCTTCTGGGAAGGCTGTCCACAAGGTTAAGGAGTGTGTCTATGGGAATGTTTGTCCTTTCTTCCATAGTTGGAAGTGACAACAGACGTCGCTCCAGTCCTCCAAGGGCATAGAGATGAGTGGTTACCAACTTGCCCTTACTTGACTTCCTGCTCGGACGGGAACTGGTTTACCGACAGCTTCGCTAAACTTGGAAGACACCGGGAAGCAGTGGGAGGGGGCACCTCTCCCACCTCCTATAAAAGTGATCCAGCAGTGAATGCCCTGCTGGGACCACTTTTATCAGAAAGCCGGCGGCTTACTGTAAATAAAGATACTTTGGTTTTGGCAGCTAGCTGAAGCAATAACCCCTGGTATTTGATGTCAAAGTAATGACGTATATTTACAGTTAGGTGGTCAGCAATTAGGGCCAGTCAGTCAACCAATGACAATTAGCCATTTGCCGACCACCTAACTGGGAAAATACGTCATTACTTTGACATTAAATACCAGGGTTATGGCTGAAGCTAGTTGCCATAACCTCTGTATTTTTTTCCCTAAGGCGCCGGCCTTTCTGATAAAAGCGATCCCTGTGGCGGGCTTCGTTTTAAGGCAAGTATGCCTTAATATGCTAGTAATATGCTAGTATGCGGTGCATACTAATACATTATAACATTACCTTACAGGTGAACTTTTTTTTCGCTACAGACTTTACTGCCAAATTTAATTCACTTCCTGTTGATTAACTCACTGCTTCTGCTAAAAGTGTGTTCCAAGCTTCTAATGCTCTTTCATAAAATTACTTTCTTTTTTTTTTTTTTAATATAAAGATTTTATTATAGATTTTCAAGAAACGTAGCAAATTAGGATACAGGTTCCATTTGTAGCACCTCAGACATTAATCTACAGATTACAAACACAGAAACTTTGTGACCAAGTCCAAACTGGCCTTCTACCAGTCTAGCAATCTATCAGAACCACCTGAAAAAGCCTGTTCTTAAGGGCTCTTCATTTCATAATTGTTCAGTCATTCAGTGGCAGCCAGGAGGTCAGAGCTGACTTCTCCAATCAGCCCCCAGCTCCACAGCTACAATGTAGTAGGGCTAAGGTAACGAGGGAGAAGAAAGAATAAGAAAGAAAAAGAGAAGAAGGGGAGGTGGGGGAGAGGGAAGGCACACATAAGGTAGACAGACGGAGATGGGGTGGGATCCCACCAGCTACCCCCTCCATCTACTGTTAGCAGAATACATCTACAGGGTCCCCGTGTTCACCAGATGGACCATCAAAGCGAACAATGCATCTTGAAAATAGGTTATATGTTGTGTTGCAACAATTTTTGATACATCTGGGAGTATCTATAAGTGATCCACACCTCCCAAGTAGCTGAAAAGGTAGAGATTCTATCTTGGGAAGTGTATATCAGCTCCTCCATCGTCGCAATACGGTCATAACGTAGTGTCCATTCTTTGAGTGAAGGAGGCAATGTGGACCTCCAATGGGGGGGGGGGGGCAGAGAGAGAAATTAGAGCGAGTATAGAAAGAGAGAGGGTCCAGAGATACCTCTAGCCTATGTATGCACTGCAGGTGTTTCCAGTAATGGACTGAAGACCCTACCCTTATGTGGTGGGCACCCCTAATACGGGTAGAGCGTGAAAAATACCAGATGTGGGTTTAGCCCAGCTGGCCCACCTAATCGGGAGAAACTAAGGGTATAAGGACAGGGAGAAAACAATTCCGGTTACTTTCAAAAGGGAACCTGCCTCTTTGAGGTGAGAAAGAGGTCTAACACCAAGGTAGCTACATATGTAGCTACCACCCAGAGACTCCAGAATTGAAGCTCACAAACTATGGGACAAGCCTCAGCTATAGATACTGGAGGGTTCCAGATAGAGCCCACCCAGGATAGGTGGCCACCAGCTCTACAGGGGAGCCCCCCCCCCACTGCATTTCCAGGATCTAAGCAAAGGCAAAAGTAGTATGTGCCAGATAATCCATGAAACTCAAGCCTGACAGGGGTCATACATTGCTGAAGGATAGAATAGTAGAAGATGACTGCAGGGTTATGACAGGTGATAAGGAACTTCTGTTACACTCAAACATTGATTAATAGGGACCAAATTAGGGATGATTCCTGAATTTCTGCAAGCTGGATTTTGCCATTTACACATTTGCCAGAATGTTGCCTAAGTTGCCCACTAATTTTATCTTGCACCGCTGTAAGGTAAAATTACTAAAGAGAAAAAGTTTTAAAGCTTATATTTTTTTTATAACAATAAATATGTATTTTCTTTTTTTTTTTTCTTAATTTTTTTTCTCATGTGTTTTTGTTTATTTTAGATACAGTAATAGGAAAAATACTGAGTCAAAATAACAACTTACTCTATATACTCGAGTATAAGTCGTTCCGAGTATAAGTCGAGGCCCCTAATTTACTACAAAAAACTGGGAAAAACTTATTGACCCGAGTATAAGACGAGGGTGAGAAATGCAGAGGGTCAACAATGCCCATCTGCAGCTGCCTGCCTCCCTGTGTCCTGTGCAGCCTACCTGTACCCTGTGCATGTGTCCTGTACATGTGTGTCCTGTACATGTGTCCTATGTCCTGTACATGTCCTGTGTGCATGTGTCCTGTGTGCATGTGCAGCCTACCTGTGTCCTGTGTGCATGTGCAGCCTACCTGTGTCCTGTGCAGCCTCCCTGTGGCGATCTCCATCCTCCCTGTGGCGATCTCCATCCTCAGACGGTGGCCGGCATGTGATGATACTGTTCAGCGGCCATTCCACAGTTCAAAAGCCGCGCCTCCTCCTCGTCTGTGATAGGCTGACCGCTGATTGCCTATCACAGACATTCTCTCATTCTCATACCACGGACGAGGATGAGAGAATGTCCGTGATAGGCTGTACACTGACAGCTGTTCAGCCTATCACAGACGAGCAGGAGGCGCGGCTTTTGAAAGCTGGAATAGCCTCCGAACACTATCATCACACGCCGGCCGCCGTCTGCCTGCATGACAAGCTGATCATGCAGACAGACGGCGGTGACTCGAGTATAAGTCGAAGGGGACACTTTCAGCCCAAAAAAAAGGGCTGAAAAATTCGACTTATACTCGAGTATATACCGTAAAATATTTAAAACAGTTTATTTTTTCCCTTTTTGGAAATCTTTTTTTCTATATTTCATTGTTGTATGTTAAAAAAACACCAATGATTATACAAAGAAATACATCCCAAAATCCCACAAGAACATTGCTCTTCAACATTTTTTTCTAATTGATAAAGACGAAACGCAAAATAAATATTTTTTTTTTCAAGGAATAGAAAGAATTTATTTTTGAAGAATTGCTACCTGTCCTTTTTGACCTGCTGATCACATGCTTTTTGCTATGTAAACAGAAAAGTATTACACAAAAAAAAATAATAGCACCCCATTTCTTTACAATAGACATGTGATCAGCAGATCAAACAAGGTCATGTGACTGTTTCCAAATATAACCATTTTTCATGTAAAAACTGTGTTGATTACATTGCCACTGTTTCCATTATATTGGGACAGTAATTAAACCTTTCCCAAATTTTGTAAAAGCAAAAACAGGCACGTTTTTGTTCATTCCTACCAAGAAGAGATTGGATGATAAATATGTATACAGTGAGTGTATAATAAATCTTTTTTTATACAAATAAATAAAAGTGTATATATACATACATTGTGTGTGTGTGTGTATATATATATATATATATAAAATAATATATTATATTATATTTTGATTTAATTTCAATGTACTTTATTCACATATCGTTTATGTATTGTTTAAAATTGCATTTTTAATTGTGTTCTAAGATTAATACACAATTGGTTTGTTTCTAATTATCATTGTCTCTGAAGCTCTCTGGAGAAAATGGAAACCATTCTCAAAGGAAAAAGGGGATTTTATAAAAAGCAAGCACTTCTATATGATGCATTATTGTAAGCCCAACAGGTAAGAATATCATAATAACATTTTTCAGTGTATCCTTTTTTTTTAAATAAATAAAACAAAATGCAGCATTGAAAAGAGTGTATTCCAGTTCTCTAACAAATCTTTTTTTAATGAACACAGGCAAATTCTATTGTTACTCTTAAAACAGTATTTGTAGGGCAATTAAGAAATAAACCATAAGATCTGTGACTTTATTTGATTCCAGTACTACATACTGTATATTTGAATGGTTGCAACTATGTTTAACTTATCAGTAAATTAAATAAAAATTGATATCATTAGGATTTTGAATATACCAAAAGGTGAAGAGCCACAATCAACTGTTCACTCATGTGTGCTAAGAGAGCTAAGGTCAGAAAAAGAGTTTGTCTTATATTTATACTGTATAGTGGCTAAGTGCTTAATATAAATGCAAGCAGTGTTTCAAAACTGCATATCCATCAGGACTCTATATGCATATGGTTGATAGTTGGAATGCAGGTTCCTTGTTTGTCTAGGTTTCTTCTAGGTGCTTAATCTAAAAGCATATTGGTAAGTTAGCTTTTGAATTCATTTGTCTGTATAAGTATATATTTGTAAGTTTATATGTTTGCAGCATGGGGAGATTTGGTATAGGTTTAGTGACAATATTTTCACTATATGGGGAGGAGACAGGAAGTCTTTAATGACAATTAGTTCATACCTAAATAGTATGGTACTGGAACTGCAGTTTAACATGCATTGTAGTGAGTAATTTATCGCTTTTTTAGACATGAGGGTACTTAGGAAAAAATTATACAATTGGGACAGATTTATATGTGAAGCCAACACAACAGACAATAATAAGTTACTAATATATATATATATATATATATATATATATATATATATACACACATAGTTACATAGTTAGTCAGGTTGTTCATCTAGTCCATCTAGTACAACCAATACAAGGGGAAAAAAAGTCTATTTTGGTCTCATCTGACCAGACTATATTCTCCCAATATTTCACAGGCTTGTCTAAATGTTGTGCAGCAAACTTTAAACAAGCTTCAACATGCTTTTTCTTCAGCAAAGGAGTCTTGCGTGGTGAGCGCGCATACAAGCCATGGAGGTTGAGTGCATTACTTTTTGTTTTCTTTAAAACAATTGTATCAGCTAATTCCAGGTCTTTCTGAAGCTCTCCACAAGTGGTCCTTGGTTTTTGGACAACTCTTCTGATAATTCTTTTCACGCCTCTGCCAGAAATCTTGCGAGGAGCACCTAGGCGTGGTCTAGTTTATGGCAAAATCATTTTCTTTCCACTTCCGGATTATGGCCTCAACAGTGCCAACTGAAACATTCAGAAGTTTAGCTTCTGTAACCAATGCCATCAGTAAGTTTTGCAACAATAAGGTTGTGAAGGTCTTGAAAGAGCTCTTTGCTTTTTCCCCATCATGAGATGTTTCTTGTGTGACAGCTTGGTAATGAGACACCTTTTTATAGGCCATCAGTTGAGACTGAACCTGCTTTTATTAATTTGCACTGACAAGGGGCAGGATTTCTTTCTAATTACTGATAGATTTCAGCTGGTGTCTTGGCTTTCCATACTTTTTTTGTACCTCCCTTTCTTCATGTGTTCAATACTTTTCCCTGTGTCATTCCATTGTATTACATATAACTTAATTTCTGAACCTATTTGTTTTGGTTTCTTTGTATGTATGGGCTGCATGGGTTGTTACCAACATGTGGTGAAAATTTCACATCAATAGCACCTTTAGAAATACATTCACCTGGAAAAATGGTGACGTGTTCCATACTTATTTTACCTGAAATATATATATATAGTTTGTGGACACCTGGACATCACACCTATAAGAGCTTGTTTGACATCTCATTAGAAAACCATGGGCCTACTTGGTGTGGAGCTGGTTCCCATCTGTAGCTAGCTATAAAAGCCTCCACTCTTCTGAGAAGGCTTTCCATAAGACTTTGGAGTATATCTGTTGGAGTTTGTGCACATTCAGTCAAAAGAGCATTTTAAAGGTCAGGAACTGATGTTTTTTTTTTTTTTTTTTTTTGCTGGTTTTCTACAGTATCACCATTGGTTATGCACCCCCTCAAGGCATTAAAGGTACAAATGTGGGATGAATTTTTGCAGGACACTCCTGTTCTCCTAAACCAAACTGGTCAAACCTTGTCTTTATGGAGCTGGCTTTGTATACAAGGGTGCAATAATGCTGGAACAGAAAAGTACCTTACCATACTGTTACCTCAAGGTTGGAAGTACACAATTGTCTAAAATGCAGTAGCATTAACAATACATTTCACTGGAAAAAATTTGAACACAGTGATTAATCCATACCTATGGCCATATGGTATAGTGACAGCGAGAGGACCTGTCACTGTGAGAACATAGGAAAATGTGACACAGGATTTGCATTTAGGGTTAATGTGAAGTTCCAGACTAGTGTTTCTAAGCAGAGAAAACTGCGTATTTAGCTTTCTCTGGATTCTGTGGTTCTGGATCAGAACTTTCAATCCTGTGTCCCGGTTTTACCAGAAGCCTGCAAGCTGTCTGAGTATATATCATTATATACTCAAGCCTGAGCATAGCAAAGAGCTCCCAGTTGGAGACCACTCCCAGTGTGGGCAGCTGAAGGTCTTACCCATGGGTTAGTGGGCTCCAGCTAGAAGCCAACAGACAGAGAGTCAGAGGAGCCCCAGCCACAAGCTAGGAGATAGAGGGTCTCCCTGAGGGCTCAGAGGTGCCCCAGCCAGAAGTCAAGAGACAGAGGGTCTCACAGAGGGGTCAGAAGAGCCCCAGTTAGAAGCCAAAAGACTGAGGGTTTCCCTGAGGGATCAGAAATGCCCCAGCTAGCAGCCAGGAGATGGGAGGTCTCAGTTCCAGGAGTCAGGTCGGCTCCTATCAGGGTGTCAGGAGAACCCCAATCCATAGACCAGAAGTGATCCATGAAATATGACGCAGCGACTGAAGGCTAAGAGAGCCAAAGTTAACAGGAGTGCTGGACAACACAGTCAAAGGGACTGGTAAGAGGAGCAGCAGTGCTACCAACAAGCGAACCGGGTGGCTCTGCCTTTTCATTGTTGGGATTTTGTGTGAAGGAAACCCCTGTGTGGGCAACTAATGTGCATATGCACTTTCTGTTTATTTAATAAAAGTGGGCTTTCAGGCCCTAAAATACAGTTTTGGACTGGTGCAACTCATTGTAAAAGCACCTGCCGCTTGAGTTTAATCTTCCCAATACCACAATATTCAGTATACACTGTATGTATCCTTTTTCTAACATAACACCCTCCTCCTCGGTAGACTTCTACTAAAAAACACTGGTCCCCATCCAATCTCTAGCGAATGCTGCAGCTTTGCTTACACATCTCCCCCCCAGTTCTTCAGGTTTAACTCATCCCTAGTTATAATTGCATTATGAAGTAAGAACTTCTCTTTGCATATTACATATGTTTTGAGGAACCCCCTTTCGACAATACTTTAAAAACTCACTGTGCATCTGATTGTTTAAATTGCTTTCTCCCACAAAACATTCCAGATTGTGGTTATGCTTTAAGAAACTGTCTCTTTGCCCATTGATCGCAGAGCCTCCTAAAATAGTAACCAGTTCAAACTCTGTGTAAGCTCTGGTATCAGAGCTTATAAACCTTTCATGACTCTATGCTTTCCTCATGTGACATATTTGGGCCTTGTAATTTGCCAGTCAGACTTCAGCACTGTATCCTGGGAGGAAAGAGGAGAGGTCATGTGCTCCCCTATGCAGTTGAAAGCACCAGGTATTTTCCAAGGGCTTTGAAATAGCAATGGATTGGTGGTAGAGGCAACTAAATATAAGAGGGTGGTAAGGATTAGCTTTCAAGAGATTCTGTCACTGTGTCCTAAATAGGCAAAACATTTTTAATAGTTATCTCCCATTACTGTATAGAATTTTCATAGATTTCTTCATATAACTAATATAAAACAAATACCAGCTCATAATAGCCCATGCAAGTGGATGATCTGATAGATACTGTAGATTACAGTTATTTTAAAAACAATTGTTACTGTCTTTTTTTAATGCACTCAACCCATGATTCATTGATGTGAACTACATTTTTAAATCTACTCTTTAAGGTTTCTACATTTTCAGTGTAGAGAAGGACATCTAAAGATCATACGACCACCATGAACAAGACACAACTGACCATGTTCGAATTGGCTGGACTAACTAATGACAAAAACCTTGTTCCGTTTCTCTTTTTATTCTTTTCGGTTGTATATGTGGTCACCATATTAGGTAATATTGGCATGATTGCTATTATCCAAGTGTTTTCCAGTCTTCACACTCCAATGTACTTTTTCCTGAATTACCTCTCTTTGGTGGACCTCTTGTACTCCTCTACCATAACTCCTAAAATTTTGGCTGACCTTGTTTCATTAAAGAAGTCAATTTCCTTTATTGGCTGTGCCTTTCAGGTTTACTTCTATGCAGCTCTGGCAGGTGTTGAAGTCGTACTTCTGTCAAGTATGTCATATGACCGATATGCAGCAATCTGCCATCCTCTCCGCTATGCCTTAATAATGACCAAACCTAAATGCACTGGACTGGTCCTCCTGTCTTTTGCTGTTGGTTTTTTACAGTCAGCAGCGCAAACCAGTTGTTTGTTCAGTCTCGAGTATTGTGGGTCCAACTTCATAGAGCATTTCTACTGTGAGATACCTCCAGTACTTAAGTTGTCCTGCTCCAGGACACATCAGTGTGACATTGTAACATTTTTCTTTGTAGGAACTTTAGGCATATGTTCTTGTGTAGCAATGCTGGTTTCATACACTCTCATCATTTTGTCCATCCTACGGATGAAGTCCGTGCAGGTCAGGCTGAAAGCCTTTAACACATGCTCCTCACATCTCATATGTTCCTCTATGTATTTCCTGACCATCTTCTTTATTTATCTACGTTCTGACACCAGAGTCCTCAGTAAACAGGATAAGGTGGCTTCTATTTTTTATTCAGTAATAACACCAATGTTGAACCCTATTATTTACAGCCTTAGGAACCAAGAGGTAAAAAGGCTAGTTTTACCAGCAGTAAAAAGGTGTTGCCGATGTAAATAAAACATTGTAGACATTCCATCCGCTGTGCTTTTCAGTAGCAATGTTAGTCTTATACACCTTAAACATTCCTTCCATTCTATGGATAAAGCCTAGGGAAGGAAGACTGAAAGCCTTTAACACATGCTCTACACACCTTATGAGTTCTTCCATGTGATTTCTCACCATCTGTTTTGTGTACCAATATTCTAACAAACAGCACAAGGTGAGGTCAATCTGTTCAATAGTCATGCCTATGCTGAACTCTATTACTTACAAGAACCAGGGCCTGAGGAACCAAAAGGTGAAAAGGGTAATTTTACAACTGCAACATATCGTTGACATGCTTACATCTTTAACTTAACTTTAAACCTTTTATAGACATTCCTGGAATTCTTGACCCAAAGCAATAAGACTTGCATTCAACCCTTTCCTTCTTTAGTAGGTCACCATACCTAACACAAAAGGTAATGTCCTTCTAGGGCCTGTGGTGCAGCATAGTTGCCAAGAGGTTTCCCGACTTGCCTTGCAGATCCTGGGTTCTGGATTTAATCTCATTCACATCTTTATCTTAAGGAAGAATGCATATCATGCATGCATATGTGAAGGATGTGTTTTGGTTCTCCACATCACAAACACTTTACTGAATAGGTGGCTAAATCTTCGCATCAGCATGTGTAAGCTTGTGCTTGTATGAGAGGTCCATTGGGGCATGAAGTGGTCCTTAACCATGCTCCTTAACCACTTTGATACTAGGCACTATCACCTCCTACCATCAAGGAGGCATGCGATCGGCCTCAAATTTATTCTGCAGCAGGACAACGACCCCGAAAATACAGTCAATGAGTCCTGGAAGTAATGGTTTGGCCCCCACAGAGCCCTGATCTCAACTTAATAGAGTCTATCTGGGATTACATGAAGAGACAGAAGGCTTTCAGGCAGCCGACATCCACAGAAGATCTGTGGTTAGTTAGTGGTTATTTCTCCAAAGTGTTTGAGACAACCTACCTGCTGAGTTCCTTCAAAAACTGTGTGCAAGTCTACCTAGAAGAATTGATGCTGGTTTGAAGCCAAAAGGTGGTCACACAAAATATTGGTTTGATTTAGATTTTTATTCTGTTCACTCACTTTACATATTGTAAATTGATCAAAAATAAACATCTAAGATATGTATTTTTAAAAGCATTCTTACTTTACAGCATTTCTTTACACTGCCTAAAACTTTTGCACAGTACTGTAATAACCAGGATATTATATGTACAAATGAAGTTAGGATGCTGTACAATACTTTTTATTAGCTACATATGTTATGTTGATATTATGTTAATAAACAAGAATTTTATTAATTTGACACTTATTTTTAGTATCCATTGTTTCTGACTTTACTCTATTATCATTAGCTCTATAAGGGGGCCATAGAAGTATCGAAAACAGGCCAGTTCAGCAAGGACCAGATTCATTTTGATCAATCTATGGTTGCATCCACTCCAGGGAAGTCAATCTAGCGATCGGCTTCTCTCAAACAGGAATTTTGGAAAATTATCATTTGATCAGCGCATGCAGCCAATTGGCTACGGCACTATTCCATGCATTCTGACTGCAGTTACGCCCCGCGGTCAGAATACAATAGAAAAGTGGGGAGGATTTCTCCATCGACTTTGCCTGTTTTTTTTTTTGTTTTTTATTAGTCCTCTGGCTGATTGAAAAAAAAAAAAAAAAAGATCCATCTATGGTCAGATTTAAGTCCCAACGTCGTATTAGGAAATTTACACAAAATATTGGTAGCACAGTCGAGTGAAATGAACAGCCCAGATTGGAATTTATAATGGATCAGGCAGATTGACTGGGAATGGGAATTATGTGAATCCTTTGAGACCTATCTACTCAGGAAATCTTTTAAAGAGGGAAATAAAATCATATTGACTGTTGTGTTTTGCCCCAGCACATGGAATAACCACCCCTTTACTCTCCAGTCATTAGGTGAATTGCTCAATTTGCGAGATTGATTTTTTTTTAAGTGCTCATAGTCCAACTTTTAACTTTGGCCAAAAAAAGACTAAGCATAAGACCAAATATGAGCAATTAAGTTAAAGTGGAAGTAAACCCTCCCTTTCAGCCAAGGAAGCTGCCATCTTTACCTCTGTTTAACCACTTCAGCCCCGGAAGGTTTTACCCCTTCCTGACCAAAGCACTTTTTACAATTTGGCACTGCATTGCTTTAACTGCTAATTGCGCGGTCATGCAATGCTGTACCCAAACGAAATTTGCATCCTATTTTTCCCACAAATAGAGCTTTCTTTTGATGGTATTTGATCACCTCTGCGTTTTTTTTTTGCGCTATAAACGGAAAAATACCGAAAATTTTGAAAAAAAATTGATATTTTCTACTTTTTGTTATAAAAAAAATCCAATAAACTCAATTTTAGTCATACATTTAGGCCAAAATGAATTCAGCCACATGTCTTTGGTAAAAAAAAATGTCAATAAGCGTATATTTATTGGTTTGCGCATAAGTTATAGCGTCTACAAACTAGGGTACACTTTTTGGAATTTACACAGCTTTTAGTTTATGACTGCCTATGTCATTTCTTGAGGTGCTAAAATGGCAGGACAGTACAACCGCCCCCCCCCCCCAAACGACCCTATTTTTGAAAGTAAAGTTGCTCAAGGAAATTGCTGAGAGGCATGTTGAGCCCATTGAATATTTAATTTTTTTGTCCCAAGTGATTGAATAATGACAAAAAAAAAGAAAAAATTACAAAAAGTTGTCACTAAATGATATATTGCTCACACTGGCCATAGGTATTAGTGGAATTGCACCCCAAAATACATTCTGCTGCTTCTCCTGAGTACGGGGATACCACATGTGTGAGACATTTTGGGAGCCTAGCCGCGTACGGGACCCGGAAAACCAATCACCGCCTTCAGGATTTCTAAGGGTGCAAATTTTTGATTTCACTCCTCACTACCTATCACAGTTTTGAAGGCCATAAAAAGCCCAGATGGCACAAAACCCCCCCAAATGACCCTATTTTGGAAAGTAGACACCCCAAGCTATTTGCTGAGAGGCATGTTGAGTCCATGGAATATTTTATATTTTGCCACAAGTTGCGGAAAAATTACAAACTTTTTTTTTTTTTTGCACAAAGTTGTCACTAAATGATATATTGCTCAAACATGCCATGGGCATATGTGGAATTACACCACAGAATACATTCAGCTGCTTCTCCTGAGTACGGGGATACCACATGTGTGGGACTTTTTGAGAGCCTAGCTGCGTACGGGACCCCAAAAACCAAGCACCGCCTTCAGGATTTCTAAGGGCGTAAATTTTTGATTTCACTCCTCACTACCTATCAGAGTTTCGAAGGCCATAAAATGCCAAGATGGCACAAAACCCCCCCCCAAATTACCCCATTTTAGAACGTAGACACCCCAAGCTATTTGCTGGAAGGCATGGTGAGTATTTTGCAGCTCTCATTTGTTTTTGAAAATTAAGAAAGAAAAGGAATATGTATTTTTTTTTCTTTTTTCAATTTTCAAAACTTTGTGACAAAAAGCGAGGTCTGCAAAATACTCACTATACCTCTCAGCAAATAGCTTGGGGTGTCTACTTTCCAAAATGGGGTCATTTGGGGGGGGGGGGTTGTGCCATCTGGGCATTCCATGGCCTCAGAAACTGTGATAGGCAGTGATGAGTGAAATCAAAAATTTACACCCTTAGAAAGCCTGAAGGCGGTGATTAGTTTTCGGGGTCCCGTACGCGGCTAGGCTCCCAAAGAGTCTCACACATGTGGTATCCTCATACTCAGGAGAAGCAACAGAATGTATTTTGGGGTGTAATTTCACATATGCCCATGGCATGTTTGAGTAATATATCATTTCGTGACAATTTTGTGCAAAAAAAAAATTGTCTTTTTCCAACAACTTGTGTCACAATATAAAATATTCCATGGACTCGACATGCCTCTCAGCAAATAGCTTGGGGTGTCTACTTTCCAAAATTGGGTCATTTGGGGGTTTTGAACTGTCCTGCCATTTTATGCACAACATTTAGAAGCTTATGTCACACATCACCCACTCTTCTAACCACTTGAAGACAAAGCCCTTTCTGACACTATTTGTTTACATGAAAAAATAATTTTTTACATGAAAATTACTTTGAACCCCCAAACATTATATATTTTTTAAAAGCAAAAGCCCTACAGATTAAAATGGTGGGTGTTTCATTTTTTTTTTTCACACGGTATTTGCGCCGCGATTTTTCAAACTAATTTTTGGGGGAAAAAACACACTTTTTTTAATTTTAATGCACTAAAACACACTATATTGCTCAAATGTTTGATGAAATAAAAAAGATGATCTTAGGCCAAGTACATGGATACCAAACACGACATGCTTTAAAATTGCAGTGGCGACAAACTACATACATTTTTAAAGCCTTTACAGGTTACCACTTTAGATTTACAGAGGAGGTCTACTGCTAAAATTACTGCCCTCGATCTGACCTTCGCGGTGATACCTCACATGCATGGTGCAATTGCTGTTTACATTTGACGCCAGGCCAAGGCTTGCGTTCGCCTTTGCGCGAGAGCAGGGGGGGACAGGGGTGCTTTTATTTTTTTTTTCTTTATTATTTTTTTGCTTTGTTATCTTATTTTTAAACTCTTCCTTTCATTTTTTTTTTAATCATTTTTATTGTTATGTCAGGGAATGTAAATAACCCCTATGATAGCTATAGGTAGTGACAGGTACCCTTTTAAAAAAAAAATGAGTCTATTAGACCCTAGATCTCTCCTCTGCCCTCAAAGCATCTGACCACACCAAGATCAGTGTGATAAAATGCTTTGCAAATTTCCCATTGATGCTGTTTACATTCGGCGAAATCTAAGTCATGAAATGCTCGTAGCTTCCAGTTTCTTAGGCCATAGAGAAGATTGGAGCCATTCTGGTCTCTGATCAGCTCTATGGTTAGCTGGCCGAATCACCGGCTGCATTCTCAGGTTCCCTGTTGGCACAGGAGAGCCAGAGAAAAACATGGAAGACAGTGGGAGGGGGACATTCCCTCCCACTGCTTGTAAAAGCAGTCTAGAGGCTAATTAGCCGCTAGGATTGCTTTTACATGAAAGCCGACCGCTGGCTGAAAAGAATGATACCAAGATGATACCTAAACCTGCAGGCATCATTCTGGTATAACCACTCAAAGTTCAGCAACATACCAGTACGTTGCTAGTCCTTGTTGGGCATATATTGTAATCTTTTTTTTATGCAGCCTGTGGGCTGAACGAAAAAAAGAGATTGATTGGTGGGTATTCCCACCATTAGAATACCTCTCTTCATCCACCCACTTCTAATGATGGGCACACATGCACCATTTATATATGCCGAAGCATGGGGGCATGCCCCTGAAAAAGTTAGGAGCAAATCGCTCCTCCGCCCCTGCTGCCCCCATGCTTCGGCATATATCACCTCCGCTGGAGTCACAGCTTTATATATCGTGGGAGCAAACTCTGTTGCTGTCAAGATAAATAATCCACGCCGCAGCTGAATGGCGTACCTGAAGACAAAAAAATGGTTAACAATAAAACAGATTAAACAGTAAAGTATAAAAAATTGCATACCTGAAAAGCAAACATGATAAAACATAATAACAATAAAACATTGCAGAATAGAATACAGTAAAAAAGAGCAGAACAATAGAGAGAGAATAGAGAGAGAGAGAACAATAAAACAACAACTATTTTTTTTTTATTTAATATATTTTTTTACACTTTTTTTTGTAACTGTAACTTTTGTAACTGTAACCGGTTCCAGGTTCGGGTTTCTCAAAATGCGATGGCATCTTGGGAGACCCTGTGAAAGTGTGCCTAGTCTGTGCAATGCTGTACCCTACGCTAATACTCAACTACTCAACTGAATGGTAGCGTTCAAAACATTCATCAATGCAAAGACCAGGATTGTCAGGACAGGAGGGACAATAATAGCGGGTTTCATGCCTATATCCGCGCATGCAGCCGACTGCATTTGGTTGGGGATGTGAATGGGGGAAGTACGGGCGCTGCAGAAGTGGTGGGTTCCCAAATAGGATTGGCGAATGCAGCAGGAAGGGCATTATGGGCACGACGGGCCTGTGTTTGTCCTCTTCTTGGTGGCAGCGGGACACTATTTGTGCTTGCCATCTCACCAGCTTGAACTGCATTTATGGGACTCGCCACGTCACCAAGTGTTACTGCAGCGCTTGTTTGACTATGACCGGGGTGTACTAGGCCGCTGGTGCTTGCTAGTTCACCAAAACGCTACCAAAAAAACTGTTAGCGATCGCAGGAATCAGGCCTGACTCTGCGAACGCTGCAGTTATGCGTTTAGTGTTTTGTAAGTGACAGCGATCGATCGATACTGCACTTGGGTGGGCTGGGCTGGGCCGGGCGGAGGGGCAAAACGCAGGTGCTAGCAGGTATCTGGGCTGATCCCGCTAACACTGCGTTTTTGGGAACCCTAAACTGCTGGGGACGCTAGTATAGATCTGATTGGATCAGATATTGATCCGATCAGATACTATACCACTAAGGGAGGTGTATGGTGCGTGTGTGGGTGTTAGCGGTACTGGCGCTAACCTGACGCTGCCTGGGGCGACGCAGACCCTATCTGACCCTAAAACCTAAGTTATATCACTGCCGGGCGATTAGGGGGCTAAACCTTTATTCGGTAATAAACGGCGGGTGCCCTGACACTATAAAAAATAAACTAACTAACCAGCGTCACCCGTAACAGTTATACAGTGATCACTGGTGAAAGCGTTAACTAGGGGGCAATCAAGGGGTTAAAACCTTTATTAGGTAGTATATGGGGGTCCCTGACGCTATAAAATGCTGACGGCGAATCTATATATTTACCTCCCTAACTAGCGTCACCAGTGACACTAATACAGCGATCAGAAAAATGATCGCTTAGTGACACTGGCGACGGAGGGTGATCAAGGGGTAAAAAATTTATTAGGGGGGGGTTAGGGGGGTACCCTAGACCTAAAGGGGGCTAACACTAACTGCCCTACCGCACTAATGCCGCGTACACACGGTCGGACTTTCTATCCTACTTGGTCCGGCACACTTTCCGACGGACTTTGTCCGCCAGGTGCGCCGGACTTTAAAACGGACGGACTTGCCCACACACGCCGGGACTTTCCGGCGGGCTAAGTCCGCCCGTCTTTCCGACGGACTTTCGCCGGAGTTCCGGCGGACTTTCAGAATGAACGGACTTGCCCACACACGGACAAGTCCGTTCATTTTGAACGTGACTCAGGTGCGACGGGACTAGAAAAGGATGTCAATCTTGCCGCTTTTATCGGCGAGATTGACACCTTGCGAGCCCCGTCGCGGGGCATACCAGGCCCTTTGGTCTGGTATGGATTATAAAGGGGAACCCCTACGCCGAAAAAACGGCGTGGGGCCCCCCTAAAATCCATACCAGACCCCGATCCGAGCACGCAGCCTGGCCGGTCAGGAAAGGGGATGGGGACGAGCGAGCGCCACCCCCCCTCCTGAACCGTACCAGGCCGCATGCCCTCAACATGGGGGGTGGGTGCTTTGGGGGAGGGGGGCGCCCCCCAAAGCACCTTGTCCCCATGTTGATGAGGACAAGGGCCTCTTCCCGACAACCCTGGCCGTTGGTTGTCGGGGTCTGCGGGCGGGGGCTTATCGGAATCTGGGAGCCCCCTTTAATAAGGGGGCCCCCAGATCCCGGCCCCCCACCCTATGTAAATGAGTATGGGGTACATGGTACCCCTACCCATTTACCTAGGAAAAAAGTGTAAGTAATAAAAGACACTACACAGGTTTTTAAAATATTTTATTAAACAGCTCCGGGGGGGATCTTCCTCCGGCTTCGGGGGTCTTCTTCCGGCTTCGGGGGTCCCTCCGCTTCATCTTCTCCCGGCGTCCGGTTGGTTCTTCTCCGCTCTCCGGCCTCTTCTCCCGGTGTCCCAGGTCTTCGGCCGGCCCCTCCGCTGTCTTCATGTAGCTCTATTGCCAGCGGAGGTCCGGACTTCTTGGCTTCTCTTCTCTTCCCCCAGATGTTGACACGATGCTCTCTCCGGCTGGACTGGTCTCCGAGGGCTGCGTTGTGACTTATATAGGCGGAGACCCCGCCCCCATATGATGTCACAGTCCCTGGGCATGCTGGGACTGTGACGGTTTAGGGGGCGTGGTCGCCTATATAAGTCACAACGCAGCCCTCAGAGACCAGTCCAGCCGGAGAGAGCGTCGTGTCAACATCTGGGGGAAGAGAAGAGAAGCCAAGAAGTCCGGACCTCCGCTGGCAATAGAGCTACATGAAGACAGCGGAGGGGCCGGCCGAAGACCTGGGACACCGGGAGAAGAGGCCGGAGAGCGGAGAAGAACCAACCGGACGCCGGGAGAAGATGAAGCGGAGGGACCCCCGAAGCCGGAAGAAGACCCCCGAAGCCGGAGGAAGATCCCCCCCGGAGCTGTTTAATAAAATATTTTAAAAACCTGTGTAGTGTGTTTTATTACTTACACTTTTTTCCTAGGTAAATGGGTAGGGGTACCATGTACCCCATACTCATTTACATAGGGTGGGGGGCCGGGATCTGGGGGCCCCCTTATTAAAGGGGGCTCCCAGATTCCGATAAGCCCCCGCCCGCAGACCCCGACAACCAACGGCCAGGGTTGTCGGGAAGAGGCCCTTGTCCTCATCAACATGGGGACAAGGTGCTTTGAGGTGGGGGGGCCCGCAGGGCGCCCCCCTCCCCCAAAGCACCCACCCCCCATGTTGAGGGCATGCGGCCTGGTACGGTTCAGGAGGGGGGGCGCTCGCTCGTCCCCACCCCCTTTCCTGACCGGCCAGGCTGCATGCTCGGATCGGGGTCTGGTATGGATTTTAGGGGGACCCCACGCCGTTTTTTCGGCGTAGCGGGGTTCCCTTTATAATCCATACCAGACCTAAGGGCCTGGTATGCCCCGCGCTCGCCGCAATAGGAAGATTTGTTTTTCCTATTGCAGCGAGCGCGAGATGCAATACCCTGCCCTCGTGTCGTATTTGGTCTGTCGGACCAGCCTACACACGAGCGGGCTTTCCGTCGGACCAGCACACACACGAGCGGACTTTACGCCCGAAACTGAGTCCGACGGAAAGATTTGAAACTTTCTTCAAATCTAGGTCCGGCGGGCTTTTGGGAAGAAGTCCGCCGGAAAAGTCCGCCGCCGCCCACACACGGGCGGATTGTCCGGCACACTCTGGTCCGCCGGACCAAGTATGCCGGAAAGTCCGACCGTGTGTACGCGGCATTACTGTCACAAACTGACACCAATGCAGTAATCAGAAAAAAAAAAACTGCTTGGTGTCAGTGGGGGAGGGGTGATTGGGGGGTGATGGAGGGTGAAAAGTATGCCTGGCATGTTCTACTGTGTGTGTGTAGTGTTTGTGCACTCACATCGATGTCTTCTCTCCTCGGCGCCGGAACGGAAAATACTGAGCCGAGGAGAGATGACATCACTTCCTCTGCTGCTGTTTACTATACAGCAGCAGAGGAAGGATTTCATTGGCTGGGAGCGATCGCGAGGGGGCGGCCACGAATGGATGGCCTCCCCCTCACCTCGAATCGCTCCCGGACACAAGCCGACCGCCTCGGGCACCGGGGAGGGTCCTATTGGACCCCCCGTCCGCGGGAGGCAGATGACGTACAGGTACGTGATTCTGCCTGCCCGTGCCATTCTGCCGATGTATATCTGCGTGAGGCGGTCGGCAAGTGGTTAACCACTTAAAGTCTAAGGCCCCTTTCACACTTATACGACTTGTCCCACGATTTTGTACTGCAAAATCGTATGACAAGTCATTCTCCATGATTTTCAATGACTACCATTCATATTGGCACGACTTTAAGTAGTCCCTGCACTACTTTGGTCCAACTTCCATGCGAGTTGTACTCCATAGACCTCAATGTTAAACCCTCAAGTAGCATGCAAATTGTACCTGAATAATAGAGACACGATTTCAGTACGACTTTGTAAGCACAAGCTGAGAATGGTTAATGCCAAAGTTGTGGCAAAGTCGTACAAAGTAGTACTGATCCCAAATCGCGGCAAAATCGTGGTAAAATCGCGCGACTTTGAAGTCGCACAAGTGTGAGAGGGGGCTAAACCTTTTTTCTGACAAAGTTAAAAAGTTAAAATCAGTATTTTTTGCTAGAAAGTTACTTGGAACCCCCAAATATTAATATAGAGACCCTAGGGAATAAAATGTCAATTGTTGCAATATTTTATGTCATACTGGATTTGCGCAATGGTCTTTCAAATGCAATTTTTTGGGGAAAAAAATACACTTCAATGCATTAAAAAATAAAAATAAACAGTAAAGTTAGCCCAATTTGTTTTTATAATGTGAAAGATGATGATATACAGTGTGTGTGTGTGTATATAATAAAATTCTCCCCTTGCTGGAGCAAATTTAATTCTGCTTTGGGGGGCTTGCCTTCCACTGAATCCACTGTGGGTATAGGATTATGTATACGGATGTTTTTTGTTTTGTTTTTTTTCTCTCTGCGTTGAACTGGATGTGTGGTGTGTGTGGTTTTTTTTTGTTTGTTTGTTTTTTTTTTGTTTTTTTTGTAACAGTTGGTCATCTGAATGGGCATCCTCATAGGAAGATCTACCCTCACTCCTGTTTTTATGACCACTGTTACATTTTTTGGATTTTCTATAGTATTCTCTGTATGATAATGGAGACTACAGGGCGGGTCACCCTTCCCATCAGGGACATAAAGAGCAATACAATTATAAAAGTCTCTTGTACATCCACACTTCACCCAAAGTAAAAAAAAAAAAAAATCTTCTGATTCATTTTCCCAATGTCTTCATTCTAGGGCCCCATCGAGCGGCTTCCTGACTACAACCGTATCCGCAGTGCTATGTACTGGCTCCTTTTCTAATTGTCATCCAGCTCTTGGACGCTTCTTTGTAAAAAATCAAGGAGATCTGGTCTTTGAGGATCGTATGGAAAAATGCTGGTAATTATCTTGCAGAAAACATGGAATGTCTGGGCTCCCTTTTCAGCAAATGTAACATGCAGCCTGGAAAGTCCATTTTACGAATTTTTGGAGTTGTGAACAGCTTGTGACATCACTGAATAAAATGTAATTTAAAAGGATAAGATTAAATTTCTTTTTTTTTTTTTTTATATTTTGGGTGGGTTAGTATCTGGGGGTTTGTAAAGCCTACACATCTTTTCCCTTAATGTATTCCCTGGAATAAGGCAAAAAATGTTTCAATGCATGTATCACCACCCTCCCATCCTCATCCTCCTCCCACCGGATCTTGATCCAGCTCTGTGCTCTGTGTGCAGCGGTGCCCTCCTGCCCGCTCTCTCAGGCTTTTCTGAGCACAGTGGGAGATATTGGCTCCCACTAAAATCCTGTGATGAGGGAGTGTGGAGGGGGGGTGGGGGGCACCTATCCTCGCTGTCCATAGATGCAGGCAGCACAGCACAGGATCCAGCCCGCAGGTGCTCTACAATAGGAAGCAGATTTTTATGGTGGCACACCAAGAAGAGGAGACAGGAGACTGGCAGGGGACCCAAGAAGAGAATTGGTTCCCACTGCACAGAGCAGGCAAGTATAACCTGATTGTGTTAAAAAGAAAAACACTTTACAAACTTTTTTTTTTTTAATTTCTAAACCCAAGAACAATTATTTAATTTCCTAATCGTACATCACAGGACTTAGAGGTTGTAAACCTCTATATGGAAGTAGCTTACCGAAAATAAGGCTTACCTACAGGTACTGTAAATCTCTCCTAAACCTGTGGCATTTAGGAGACATTCACTGTGTTTTGCGCCGACGATGATATTGGCGCATGCATTATGAGGCTGGATTCACATCTATGGCGTTTTTAGTGCTTTTTGCACTACAGAATGTGTTCCATAGGAAATGGACAGTAGTGCAAATCTGCAAAATGAAAAAAAGCACTAAAAATGCCATAGGTGTAAATCCAGTCTGAAAAAAAGTCCCCCCCATGCAGTTTCTTCAAGCGCGAGTGGCGGCTCGCGCGTGAGTGACGTCACACGGCTCCGGCCAGTCACAGAGCCGGAGTCTGTGGCCCCCCCGTAATGGAAGAGGGCCAAACATGGTTGGCGGCCTGTAGCGGGGACGGTTTAGCATTAGCAGGTAAGTGTCACTTAATGTGCTAGTATGCACTGCATACTAGCACATTATGCTTTTAGTTTGCAGGTGTAAATGAAGGAAGTAAAACACATCACGCAATTGTCAGTTAAAGCAACGCAGTGTCGTATCACAAAAAATGGCCAGGTCAGGAAGGGGGTAAATTCTTCCGGGGCTGAAGTGGTTAATGTCTTCTATAGGCTCTAATCAAAATGGATGGCTGGTGTGTGTGTGGGCATAATTGGACTCAGTCCCATACGAGATACAGTGAAACAGAAACAAAATAATGCCCAAGGGACTTTTTGAGACACATTGAGGATGGTAAAAAGCTTACATTTAATTGAAAAAAGACGTATTAAAAAGATACTAAAGCTGAATATAAATACTTTCAAAAAAATGACACAAGCTAATGATGTGCATATACATGTAAACAATTGCATACATGTTCAACACAATGAGTGGTTCATAATGGACGAGCTCTTGCAAAAATCTCAATGTGTTTCGCGAGACAGCACTCACTTCATCAGGAGAGTGTAAGAACTCATAGCTATCTACAGGGAAACCAGGTGGTTAATGAAGAAAAAAAAAACACATGATACTTACAGGTCCAAAAATATGAAGAAGAGCCAAAAAAATGCTGGTCCATGCACATAGCATGTGACAAGGAAATACTGACTGGTTCACATCATCCTGGCCAGGAGTTGTAGGAAGCACCGGACCATCCAAGGGAGTAGAAACTCAATGGTGAGAGGGGAGACAGCTGTGCCACAAAGGCTAAGGGAGCTTATTAAGGATTTTCTTTTTAGCTTTAGTATCCTTCAAAATGTCTATTTTCAAAAAAACAGTAAGCTTTTTACCGTCCTCAATGTGTCTCAAGTCCATTGGGCATTTTTTTGTTCCTGTTTCTTCTATAGGCTCCTCTGTCTCTCTCTCTGCCCCCTGCACAGGGGTCTGCTTCAGAAGGCTAAAACTCTTCTAGGCCTCAGAATATTAAGGGCTTTCCCTATACCTTCTGGGCACACCTCTCCATGGATTGCCCTGAGTCCCATAAATATTCAGGCTGCTCCATCCTGTTCCCCCTCCCACTATACTTCTAGAAGTTTCTGGAAAACAGGGGGAAGTGGAAGACTAGCAGCCTGTGAGACACTGAACAGCCCCAAGCAATCAGCCCCTGCTCAACTATTTACAGAGGAACTATCTAAATTTGCCTATAAGCCTACTCTGAACTAGGAGGGCGCTACACCACCTTTGTGAATAAAATGCAATTACCCTGACCTTGTGTACATGGCATAAGCCGTGCTTTATGTCAAGGCAGGCAGCCTACAGAGCAGCCAGTAGCCAGTTTAGATTGGAACTTTCTGAAGATATTAAGGACACTCAAGTCAATCACCGCACACCAGACACGTTGGAAAAAGCCATGCAGTTGGGATCCATATTGATAGGTGCCTTTTTAAATGCCACTCTGAAAGACAGGCCACCACTCTTTTGTCTTACTCCTCATCCTTATCGGAGGCTCCTGCTGCCACTATTCCTTTGGAAGAACCTATGCAGATAGGGCCCCCTGTTCTTACCACCCAAGAGAAGCTTTGCAGAGGGAACTTTGACCTCTGTCTCTATTTTGTAACGATCAGCTGAGTGTTTAGTCTAAATGTAAGTTCAGACCAAACACTCACTGTTTTGACGTTCATCCGAATGTTTAAGGCATTTGGCGTGAATGAACATGACAGCTTCTTCCTGTCAATGGTTGACCCCTGATGAAGAGAAGGATAAGTGGATCACATGGCACATGGCGTCAGTCATCTTGCTAAGGGTGCGATGGTGACACTTACTGACTGCTATTGGATAGCACCTGGATTTAGTGCATTTGCAGCCAGGTTTTGTGCTTCATGTCTCACTTGTGCTCTGTACAATTCAGGAAGACCTGTCCATGTTCCCCAAAAGCATTCTCCTAAGCCAGATTTCCCTTTCCAAAGAATTCAAATAGACTACATTCAGATGCCCAGAAAAAGACACCTATGAGTACGCTCTAGTGTGTGTTGACTTTTTTTCAGGTTGGCCTGAGTGCTGGCCGATAGCTAAAGCAAAAACAACAGCAAAGAAAGTTTTGAACGAAATAGTTTGTAGATATGGAGTTCCTGAAACTATTGGGAGTGACAGAGGAACCCATTTTACTGTGGAAGTAATGAAAGAGGTAATGGGAGACCTTCACATACAGCAAGCTTTCCATACACCTTATCATCCACAAAGTAGTGGTAAAGTTGAGAGACTTAATGGAATTTTGAAAAACAGATGTGCAAAAATGAAAGCAGATACAGGAAAAGGATGGGTGGAAGGTTTGCCATTAGCCCTATATTCTGTACGAACTACCCCTAAACAACCACATGGGCTGTCCCCCTATGAGATTTTATTTGGAGGGCCACCCAAAACAGGGCTATATTTTCCCCAACAGTTGCAGGCTTCTCACCCTAATCTGTTAGAATATGTTCAGATTTTGCAAAGAACGTTGAATAAAATACATGAAGGTGTTTAGAAATCTATCCCCGACCCAGATTCCGTTTCAGGTATTCACAGAATCCAACCGGGTGACTGGGTGGTGGTCAAGCGACACACGTCAGCTATGGTCGGAGCTAGGGTGGAGTACGGCTGGACAAACAGGTCTCCTTATTATAGGGCAATAGGCCCATCTGCAAGCCTGGGTGAACTCCCCCCCACATCTTCCTGTGGGAAATTGTTTTGCATTCATCAATTATGGATGTGGGTTTTTTACATCCCCCAAACAGGAACAATACCCATGATAGCAATACCTCTCAATTTCACTGATCTAAACAGGACCAGAATAAATGGCTCATACATAGTCTCCACAGCTAATGAGCACAGATCAGTAACTTTGATGGTTTCAAAACAGATAGACACTCCACAGATTTGTTTAAACATTAAATGCCCGTTTAACACTAAATGTATACGGTTGGGCATATCAGATTTTACCGGAGCAAAGATTACAGTTTATGGAGGAAACTATGGTCAATATTATTATATCCCAGATCCAGAACTAAATAGAACCCTTTATAGTACAAATTGCTCACAGTTCCCAATATGTGAAAATATCGGTTACCTGAGATTCCATGTTATTGCTTCCAGTTTTTTTTAGGAGCAGGTATACCATCCATACGTAGAGGGTTATATTATATATGTGGAAATAAAGCTTACGCCTGGCTTCCTACTAATGATACACGGACATGTTATATTGAGAAGTTAGCACCTGCTTTGGGTGTTCGCAAAGATACAGAGCGACCAGATCAAAGTCCAGAATAACCTTTAGTGTTTAAAAAGTTCACTGAAGGTGACATGGCATGGTCATGGTTCCCTTCCTAGACAGGATGGGAAATTGAAGCAATGAAAAGAATAAATAATTACACTAGAATTGTAGAAGAGATTATTAACCTTATTACCACTGATAACGGTTTAATAAGTGAAGAAATGGCTCAGCTTAAAAAAATAGTATTAGAGCATAAGATTAACGCTAAATTATCTCACTGCAGCTCAAGATGGGATGTGTAAGATATTTCACACTGACTATTGTATATACATTTCTGATAATGAGGACATTATTAAAGGGTATCTTGCTAAGATAAGAGAACTACAGAATAAGACCAGAGATATTGCTAAAAATGGATAGAACCCCTTTAAGCGATTAGGAGGTTTTGGTGACTTTTTATATGGCATAGCAACATGGTTACAGAAACTGGGCGCTTACATAGTGATGTTCCTCTTTCTCATATTTGTTATTTACTTCCTCATCAGGCTATGCCTCTGCGTGACTACCCGCTGTACCAACAAATGGTCCGCCAGCCCTGATGAACCCATTATTCTGAGAAAACTAGGAGAGAGCTGAACAGGACTCCGTCTCTCTGCGCCAATGTAACAGGCGTTACCAGCAATCGGCTGAATGTAACATGGAGAAGAATGGTGTCAAATACACAAAAGCAGGGGGAATTACATGGACTTTCACTGTATTGTTCATTTAAGCACAAGAGACTCCATTTTGTTCTCACTGTTGAAATGTGTTCTGTATCCTTCACCTAACACACAGACACATCTTTTACTAGAAGCTCTCTCTGTCTCTACCCCCTCCCCCCCCCTCTCAAGGTTTTACTTTTGCAATTGTTCTATTCTCTAGCTTTTAATAATATATTTCTATTTGTTAGCTTTTTTTTTTTTTTTTTTCAAGAAAAAATGTTATTAAGTTTTACAGCTTTACAGAGTATATGTAACATACATCCCAAACCGTGGGATTACAGGTTTAAAGCAATAGTGCAGTGTTCAATAAAGTGAGAATACTGACAAACGTTAGTCTGACAAAGCAATCACAGAAACATGTCTTTCAGGATTAAAACTTATAAATTACAGACCTATAGCATTGTACTAGCGCTGAGAAGTTGTTGCTTAAAGGGGGAGGTCTGCAAGTGGTCACATCTGGAAATGATAGGTGGAGCCACCCCGAGTCCATTCACCCCCTAGGGGATCAATGCTGTGAATGGGTTGGGGTCAGAAGAAGGTGTATCAGTGGTACCGGTGACTAGTGAGCGTGATGGATTGTGAATCGGTATCGCTGAGTGACCGAACTCGTTGCAGATGAATGATGGGGAAGATGTTATGTCAGAGGTAATTAAACGCCTAACTTGCTGATGTGTCGGGTGGGGGGGGGTATGCGCAAGAGAGAATGCCCAATGTGTCTGTGTGAAGAGCAGGGGTTGGGGTCAAACTAAGACGGGGGGGGAAGAAGGAGGGGTCAGGGAGGAAGGCGGCTCTGTGGAGTCAGGGAGTCTGGATAGTGCTATATATGTGCTCAAGGAATAGAGAGTGGGGAGGGTGTAGGTGGGGTTATTGGTGTGGGTGATTGACGGAAGTGTAACCAGCTTGCCCAGGTTGTGTTAAATTTGGTGGGGTTGTCGTTGGCCTGGCAGATAAGCTTCTCCATCTCCGCTATTTTATCTACCCTCCTGATCCAGTCTTGGACCGTGGGGGGTGACGTATTCCGCCAAACGGCGGGGATGCAAAGATTAGCTGCATTGATTAGATGTATGGTAAGCGATTTTCTGTAGGTACTTGGGGCGACAGGAGTGTGGTGTAGAAGGTATCTTTCGGGTGTGAACGTCGGTGAGTAGGTGGTAATATGGGTGATTAACCGGTGGATTTCCTGCCAGAATGGCTGGATGAGGCTGCAGCTCCACCAGATGTGCAGTAGAGTGCCCTTGGCAGAGCCACACCTCCAACAGGTTGAGGGGATGGCGGGGTGGAAGTGGTGGATTTTGTCTGGTGTTCTGTACCATTTCGAGAACACTTTAAATCTGTTTTCCTGTGTGGAGACATTCTATTTGTTAGCTTTTAATAACATCTCACACCGCCCCTTTCTTATCTATGTATAAAATAACATGTATTAATAAATGTTGGAACTGAACGGATATTTTACACACAGAGATTGCGTCCTGTGTATCTGTTCCTGCAGCTGTAGTATTAACTTCTGTTGTTAAGAGTCCCAATCAGAAATAATTCCATAACAGGTTGGAAAAAAAAACAAAACTATATTTTCTACTTTCTGTTATAAAACATTCAATAAAAAATAAATCCAATTTCTTCATAAATTTTGGTGCAAAACGTATTCTGCTACATGTCTTTGGTTAAAAAAAATCTCAATAAGTGTATATTTGTTTGTGTGAAAGTTATAGCATCTACAAACTGTGATAATGTGGAGAGCAATCAGGCGCTAACCGTGTACCTGTTTAGGTCCACTGGGTGGCACCAGATGATCACCTCTAATATTTATAAAAATTATGTATAGTGTAATTCCTGTATGAGTCCAGTGGGCGGCACCAAATGACCACCTCCTATATGGTTTATATAAATATATTTAGTGCAATTAATTTTTGTGTCCACTGGGTGGCACCAGATGACCTCCTTTTTGTACCCATGAAAATAAATATACATAGCTATAGGAGGTGGTCAACTGGTGCCACCCAAAAAACTACATATGGAGGGTCCTCTTGTGCCACCTAGTGGACACAAACAGGAATTACACTATATATTTTATTGCAGATATGTAAAGAAGGTCATATTGTGCCACCCAGTGGACACAAATAGGAATCACACCATTTATTTTTAATAGCTATGTAAAGGAGGTCATCTGGTGACATCCAGTGGACACAAACAGGAATAACATTATAGCTATATCGGATGGTCATCTGTTGCTACCCAGTGGAAAGCTCATACGTGCATGCGATTTGGTGGCAAGTGGATAGTCTATATAAAAAAAATTAAAGTTACGTACCGGTAACGTCTTTTCCTGTAGTCTTTCAGGACAGCCACAATAGAGAGATAGTCTCCTCCCCTTCCTCTGGAAACACTGCGCCAGCCCATAAATTCTCTCCTCCCCTGCCAGACCTCAGTTCTTTCAAGAGTACCTCCGGCCAGCTGGGGAGACACAAGAACACATTAATAACATACCAATCAATATCATTATCATATTGCGTTCCGGTCTTAAATAAGACCCCCCCAAGCTTAGGGTGGGTAACTAGGGCTGTCCTGAAAGACTACAGGAAAAGACGTTACCGGTACGTAACTTTAATTTTCCCTTTTCGTCATTTCAGGACAGCCACAATAGAGAGGATAATCGAGCACTTACCAATTAGGGTGGGACTACAGCTTGCAGAACTTTTCGCCCAAAAGCCTGCTCACCTGCCGCCACCAGGTCCACTCTGTAATGTCTAACGAAAGTGGAGTAGCTGGACCATGTCGCTGCCTTGCATATTTGCTCTGGCGTTGCTCCAGCCTTCTCTGCCTGGGAAGTTGCCACTGCTCTGGTGGAGTGTGCCTTTATGCCTCTAGGGATCTCCTTCCCTGCTAAAGAATATGCCTGCCCAATAGCTAATCTAAGCCATCTGGCAATCGTGCATCGGGACGCTCTGAGACCCTTTCTGGCCCCAGAAAACAAAATAAATAGAGAATCAGACTTCCTTATCATTTTAGTCATCTCTAGGTATTGTAGGATACACCTCCTCACATCTAAAAAATGAAATTTTAGTTCCCTTTCACCTGAAGGATTGGGACAAAACGAGGGTAGGACTATTTCCTGGCTTCTGTGAAAGCCTGACGCCACTTTAGGCAAAAAAGCTGGATCAGTCTTAAGGACTATCCTGTCTGGCAAAATAACACAAAAAGGAGGTCTAATTGATAACGCCTCAATTTCGCTGACTCTCCTGGCAGTTGTCACTGCTACTAAAAATACTGTTTTTAGGGTAAGCTCCCTTAACAGGCACTTGTCCAATGGCTCAAAGGGGATACCCGTAAGGCTCTGTAAAACCAGAGATAGATCCCACCCGGGAAAGGGTGGACCTCGGGTAGGTCTCTGTCTTGACAGTGCCCTAAAGAATCTGACCACCCATGGATTGGTAGCCAGAGACTTCTCCAGATAAACACTGAGTGCTGAAACCTGACTTTTAAGGGTGCCTACGGATAAACCCTTGTCCGCTCCACACTGCAGAAACTCCAACACAGCTACGGGACTCTGCACCGAGAAGGAGTTTTCTATGCACCATTTGTTGAAAAGGAGCCAGACCTTTTTGTAAATCTTACGTGTCTCCTTTTTCCTACTGTTGAGGAGGGTGGAGATTAAGCTCTCTGAAAATCCCTTAGATTTTAAAATACCCTCCTCAGTAGCCAGGCCGCTAATTTCCACTGCTGCACCTGTGGGCAGAGGACTGGACCCTGCGACAGAAGATCCTTTCGAGGTGGAAGGAAAAGGGGCGGCTCCGCTGCTAACTGACTGAGGATTGAAAACCATGCCCTTTTCGGCCAATGTGGAGCTACTAGAATGAGAGAGGTGCTCTCTAGTTGAAACTTCCTCAGAACCGCCGGTAATAGCACCGGAGGAGGGAAGGCGTAGCATGTCCTGAAATGCCAGTTCTGGGACAATGCGTCCACCCCCAGTGCTCCTTCCCCTGCATTTAGGGAGAAAAAACGGGGTTTTCGCGTTGTCTTTTGAAGCGAAAAGATCTACTTCCGGGGGTCCCCATTTCTCGGATATGAGATTGAAGACCTCCTGGTTGAGGGCCCAATCTCCCTCCTTCAGACTCCTCCGGCTGAGGAAATCTGCGATTATATTTCTCTCCCCTCTCAAAAAAACCGCTGAGAGTGAGAGAGTGTTGGACTCGGCCCAGCTTAGAATATCCTTTGCTAGGGCCAACAGACTTCCGCTCCTGGTGCCTCCCTGCTTGTTTATATAGGCCACGGTGGATGAGTTGTCCGACCGTACCTGTATATGGTGGCCCTGGAGTTCCTTTTTGAAAAATCTGAGGGCTAGGCCCACTGCCCTCAGCTCTTTCCAGTTGGAAGATCTTTGCAGTTCGTCGCCCTTCCATGTGCCCTGCGCTAGAAGGGATCCCAAATGTGCCCCCCAGCCTTTGCCGCTTGCGTCCGTGGTTACGATCTGCGGGACTGGGATAAGCCACAGACGTCCCTGTGACAAATTCACTTCCTTCCTCCACCACCAAAGAGATCTCTTTGTTTGATGGGGAACCTGTACTAAGGTGTCTAGATCCCTCTGACTGTGGTCCCATACTCTTAGTACATAAGACTGCAGGGGACGAAAATGTAATCCTGCCCACTGCACTGCTGGAAGAGTAGACGTTAGAAGGCCTAACGTAGACATTATGGACCTTTTTGACACCAGCTGGTTGCACTGGAGGGAGAGAACTGCTCTGTCCAGCTTTAGAATCTTTTCCCTTGGAAGGAAAACCCTCAAAAGCGTAGTGTCCAGCAGGTATCCCAGGTACACAATGCGCTGTGAGGGAATGAGACTGGACTTTTCTAAGTTCAGCAGCCATCCCAACCCTGTTAGTACCCTCTTGGTTAGATCGAGGTCTTTGATCAACTGTTCTGGGGATACTGCAAATAGGAGCAGGTCGTCCAGATAGGCTATGACTGACACCCCCTGGAGTCGCAGGAAGGCCAAGGCCTCTGCCAGTACCTTTGTGAATATGCGGGGCGAGGAGGATAGCCCGAAAGGTAGTGCTTGAAACTGTAGATGCAGTATTGTACCTTTCAGGTCTATTGCTAACCGGAGAAACTTTTGGGAAGTTTCTGCGATAGGGACGTGTAGATACGCGTCCCTGAGGTCCAGAGACACCATGTAGCAGTTGTGTGGCAGCAGGGCCCTGACCGTAAAAATTGATTCCATGCGGAATCTTCTGTAGCAAATTGACCTGTTTAAGGGTTTTAAATTCAGAATCAATCTGAATTTCCCTGAGGGTTTTTTCACCACAAATACGTGGGAATAGAACCCCTCTCCTTCCTGCCGCTTTGGTACTCTGCGAACTACGTTCTGAATCTCCAATTCTTTCAGGGCGTCGACCAAAGCTTCGGCCTTTGCTGTGCAGGTGGAAAGCTGCGTAACCAGGAACCTCTGCGGGGGGGGGGCTTTGAGAATTCCAGGAGATACCCCCTTCTTATGATCCCCAGGATAAATCGATTGGGAGAGAGGGTCTCCCACTGTGGAAGAAAGGCCCCCTTTCCACCAGAACGTCATGTACTGGAAAAACTTTTCTTTTTTGATCTCCCAAGCCCTTATACATAAGGTCATGGAGAGATAGGGGTTTTTTTATCCTCGTGTATACCGAGGGTTGTATATATTGCCCCTAAGAGGTCTTCCACCTCATCCAGGGACAATTTATACCTGGAGATTTTCCTGGACTCCCCGTCCTGGTCTTCCCCTTCTGACTCCTCATGGGAGTCAGACGTGCCACTGTCCGGTTGCCTCAGCTCCACCCCGGAAGGGCCTGACATTTCCTCTGCCATAACTAAATTAGTAGATCTGGCAGGTGCAGAGCCCTGAGCATGAGGCGGGGTTGTATCCTGCTGAATGGGTTTAGAGGGAAGCTGAAACGTCTCAAAAAACGTTTTAAAGGATGGAAAGGTGGATGACAGTTCCTTCACGGAAGCTGCCAAACCAGACTGCTGTTCAGATTCCCTTTCCTTAACCAGGGAGTCTATGCACTCTTTACACAAAACCTTAGTCCATGCTTCCCCTAAACTGTCTCTACAAGAGGCACACTTCCTTTTAGAGACATGCGTGGACTTTGTTTTTTCTGTAGATTTCTGAAATTACATACAAAAACCACATATTACATTCAGCATATTTAAGTGGAAACAACCCTGGGAGTGTACCAGAACCACTTTAAGGGAACTGCGCACACCCCCCACCCCCTGACCACCCAGGGGGTCTGCCCCCCCTCTAAGTAAGGAACCATACATGAGGGGGAACAATCCTTAGATAGAGAGGACCCTTCCCCAGGGAACTCTTACCTTTGGAAGGCTGGAGATAGCGTCCGTATGAGTTGCCGCATCTGCCTCAGACATGACTGCAGGTGGTTGCCTGTGTAGAGTCTCACACTGTCTCCACGTGTAGCGACTCACTCCAGCCTGAGCCCGGCCCCCTATCAGCACCGCGACCCGGAACCGGAAGTCACGGGTCAAAGGGAAAGCGTCCGCCCCCCCCCCGCCGGAAATGACGTCACCCGTCGTCCGGCCCGCTGGTTCCAAATTTTGCGGCCTGTACAAAGTACAGGGAGAGCGGACTGTCTCCATGCTGCGGCCCTGTGGACGCGATAGGGGTCCCCCACGACCTGATGCCGCGCTCGGCAAGGAAGGGGTGGCTTCAGCTGCGGTATGTACCGCCACTTTTTATCCTGGAAGCCCCTGCTTCCCTATGGATGTTCTCTTTAGAAGGCCACAATCTCCCTGACTGCACCCGGCCTGGTTCCTCTGCACAGTGTCTCTCCACCGGAGGAAACACTAATAACTGAGGTCTGGCAGGGGAGGAGAGAATTTATGGGCTGGCGCAGTGTTTCCAGAGGAAGGGGAGGAGACTATCTCTCTATTGTGGCTGTCCTGAAATGACGAAAAGGGAAAATATATATATATACTGTAGTGTAATTCCTGTTTGTGTCCACTGTGTAAAACCAGATGGCCTCCTTTATATCCATGAAAATAATTATACATAGCTATAGAAGGCGTTCAACTGGTGCCACCCAGTGTACACAAAGAGGAATTACACTAGATATGTATTTTTATGGACCTGTAGAGGCGGTCATCTGGTGTCACCTGGTGGACACAAACAACAACTACATATGGAGGTCATCTTGTGCCACCCAGTGGACACAAAGAGGAATTACACTATATATGTATTTTTACAGATATGTAAAGGAGGTCATCTGGTGCCACCTAGTGGACACATAAAACTACATATGGAGGTCATCCTATGCCACCCAGTGGACACAAACTGGAATTACACTGTATTTATTTTTATAGCTATGTAAAGGAGGTCATCTGGTGACATCCAGTGGAAACCTAAACAGGAATTACTATATCTATCTATAGATATATATCTCTATATCTATATATACAATGAGAGAGAGATGGATATATTTATACATTTATTATAAAATAATTCCTGTGTGTGTCCACAGGTGGCTCCATATAAACTCCTTTTCTATATTTACATATGTGTATGTGATTTGGTTGCTGTATATGACATACATACATACATACATATATATATATATATATATATATATATATATATGTATCACACACAGTATCTGACAAAAGTGAGTACACCCCTCACATTTTTGTAAATTTTTTATTATATCTTTTCATGTGACAACAGTGAAAAAAAAAATGACACTTTGCTACAATGTAAAGTGAGTGTACAGCTTGTATAACAGTGTAAATTTGCTGTCCCCTCAAAATAACTCAACACACAGCCATTAATCAATACAAAAATATAGTGAAGTCCCTGGCCTCCTTTCACTATCTCGGTGCTATGGAGCTGAGATTTATCAAAACAATAGACTCAAATTTTGATCTCACTGTTATAATAATCACAATATTCAAATGATTATCAGCAAGCTAAAAATTAAATACTTTCAAAGATACTCAAAACTAATGTATACTATTTTAAAGTATACAAACAGCAGCCGCTTAAATGCAATAAAATTTTCAAAAGTCAGTAAATGTCCACAAGTGCTTATAATGAGCACTAAAATTACTATAGCAGCGCTATCGCCACCATCTATTGTGACAAGCTTTCTTATGAATAAACCCACATAAGAGGAAAAAAAAGTAGATGACAGATGGTGAACCAAAAGTCCAAATGAGTACAGGTGATTCTAGTACATTGGTGAAGATGTGCACATCATTCCAAACTTCTCACACTGTGCGTCACACACCCCTTTGGGGTTCTCACTCACCAGAAGGTTGACCTCATCAGTCCTTGATATAATAATTATCCTCTGCTCATCCACGTTCTGGAGACTGTCTGTTGTGTTTGGTGTCCCATAGGTGCTCGGATAAAAGAAGGGGAAGACTCGCAATAGTATAATTCCGATTTTCTTCCTTTATTTATCAATAAGCACAATCCACAAAAAACGACAATCCTATTGTTTTCAATGTAATAAACAACGTTATCGGAGATAAAACAACCCGTGTTCCAAGAAGTCAGCGTGACCTTATGGCATCCGGAAGTGACGTTTTGTGCGTTCCACAACCAGGAAGTGCTGACCGGAAGTAGCGGAGGACGCTGACTTCTTGGAACACAAGTTTTTTCATCTCTTGGGAAGTGGATAACGTCATTATATAATTATTGCTCTTGCTCTAACGTTCGCGGCGATACCTCACATGTGTGGCTTGAACACTGTTTTCATATGTGGGCGGGACTTACATATGCGTTTGCTTCTGCGTGCGAACACACGGGGACAGGGACACTTTTTAAAAAATTTTTTTTTTTTTATTGTTAATTCTACTTTAAATTTTTTTCGTTTGACATTATTAAAAAAATAAAATAAATTTTGATCACTTTTATTCCTATTACAAGGAATGTAAACATCCCTTGTAATAGGAATATGGCACGATCGGTCCTCTTTACAGTGAGATATGGGGTCAATAAGACCTCACATACAGTATCACCTCTAGGCTGGGAAGCCTGAAATAAAAAAAAAAAGCTGAGGCGGCGCCGTTCGTTTGAATGCAGAGGCCGGGCGTGACATCATAACATCGCACCTGGCCTCCAACAATCATAGAGACTCCGGCGACCATCTGGTCTGCTGGAAATCTCTATGGTAAACATCCGAGGCCAGCGGATTCATTCTCTGACTCACGGAATACAGCGGTGAGTCGGTAGAAGCACCGGAGGGGGGCGGGAGGGAGGGGGGAGTCCCCTTCAGTTCTCCCACATAGAGGAGTTCAACTCCCATGGTTGAGACAAAGGATCTTCCATTCTATTACTAGTGTAGGACCCACTAATTCGGGGTACTTTGTCGCAGTAAGTGGGCTTAGCACTATATGAACATATAGTGTGACCAAACCCCCGTATTTTTTGAATATGTTCAGGTGTTTTTAACTAGCCCTGCAGGAAATGTCATTCTTGTATGTGTGCGCTGTAAAATATTTTGTACTGTTTGTAGGTCTTATAGCAGCGCCATCTTGAATATAAACGCATTGTATGGTGTGCCCCCCAAATATGTTCTTGTCTTTTGCTTTTAACCACTTCCCGTCCGGCCTATAGCAAAATGACGGCCGGGCGGTGGTTCAGTTATCCTGACGTCATATGACATCCAGCAGGATAACAGTCGCTGCGCGCCCGTGGGGGTGCGCATTGCGGTGATCGTTGGTGCGGTGTGTCAGTCTGACACACCGCTACACCGATCTTTACCATGTGATCAGCCGTGTCAAATCACGGCTGATCACGATCTAAACAGGAAGAGCCGTTAATCGGCTTTTCCTCACTCGCCTCTGACAGACGCAAGTAGAGGAGAGCCAATCAGTGGCTCTCCTGAGGGGGGTTTGCGCTGATTGTTTATCAGCGCAGCCCCCCCTTGGATGCCCACACTGGACCACCAAGGAAGCCGCCAGGACCACCAAGAAAGCCCCTAACATGTGGATTGCCAGGTACATCCCCATGGCCATCCACATGTGCCAACTTATGCCCAAGATGTGCCAATCAGTGCCCACAAATGGGCACTGACTGGAACCATTATAGAACTAATAAAATCAATGATGCCCAGCAATGCCACCCACCAGTGTAATCAGTGCCCATCCGTGCCACCTATCAGTGCCACCTATGAGTGCCCATCAGTTCCGCCTATGAGTGCCGCATACCAGTGCCCATCATCAGTGCCACCTATCAGTGCCACCTCATGGCTGCACTGATGGGAACTGATAAGGCAGCACCGATATCAGTGCCCGTCATTGAAGAAGAAAACATTTATTTACAAAAAAATTTAAGAGAAAAAAAGAAAACTTTTTTTTTGGCAAAATTTTCGGTCTTTTTTTATTTGTTGCGCAAAAAAATAAAAAAAGCAGAAGTGATCAAATACCACCAAAAGAAAGTTCTATTTGTGGAAACAAAATGATAAAAAATTTGGGTACAGTGTAGCATGACTGCACAATTGTCATTCAAATTGCGACAACTCTGAAAGCTGAAAATTGGCCTGGGCGGGAAGGTGTATAAGTACCTGGTATTGAAGTGGTTAAAGGCAAAGAAGAGATTTGGAGTCTTTTTTGACCCCGGATCTCTGCATAAAGAGGACCTGTCATCCTTATTTCTATTACAAGGGAGGTTTACATTCCTAGTTATAGAAATAAAAGTGATTAAAAAAATAGATAAAAATAAAGCGCCCCCATCCCTCCGTGCTCACGCGCAGAAGCGAACGCATACGCAAGTCACGCACATATATGTAAATGGTATTTGAACTACACACGTGAGGTATTGCTGAGATTGTTAGAGCGAGAGCAATAATTAAACTTGTAACCTGTAAACATTTTTAAAGCATCGCCTATGGAGACTTTTAAGTATTGAAGTTTGTAGCCATTTAACGAGCATGTGGAATTTTAAAGCATGACATGTTAGTTATCTATTTACTCGGCGTAACATCATCTTTCACATTATACAAAAAAATTGGGGTAAACATTGTGTTGTTTTTCTAATTCATTATAGTGTATTTTATCCCCAAAAATTGCGTTTGCAAAACCGCTGCCCAAATACCGTGTGACATTAAAAAATTGCAAAGATCCCATTTTATTTCCTAGGATCTGTTTTAAAAAAAAAAAAGTACATAATGTTTGGGGGTTATAAGTAATTTTCTAGCACAAAAAAAATACGGATTTAAACTTGTAAACAAAAAAGTGCCAGAAAAAGCCTGGTAGGCAAGCGGTTAACTGACAATTTTGCGGTCATGCGACGCTGTACCCAAAATAACATTTATGTAATTTTTTTCCCCACAAATAAAGCTTTTTGTGGTATTTGATCACCACTGCATTTTTGAGCTATAAACAAAAAAAGACTGACAAAAAAAAAAAAAACCCACCGACCACTCATCGCAGTTGCACTGCGGCAAGGTGGCACGGCTGCGTGAAATGATGTACCTGTACGTCGTTCCATGCAATAGACACTGGGTGGCGCGCGTGCACCCATTAGCCAGCGGAGGAGCCAATCAGTGGGACCCACCAATCATTCCCCAGAGAGACAGAATGGCGGTCTGCCGATGTAAACAATCCCCTATTTTGTAGACGCGATAACTTCTGCACAAACCAATCAATACATTTAACCCCCTACGCCCCCTAGTGTTAACCCCTTCCCTGCCAGTGACATTTATATAGTAATCAGTGGCTATTTATAGCTCTGATCGCTGTATAAATGACAATGGTCCCAAAAAAGTGTCAAAAGTGTCCAATCTGTCCACTGCAATGTAGCAGTCCCAGTAAAAATCGCAGATCGCCACCATTACTATTAAAAAAAAAAAAAAATGCCATAAATCTATCCCCTTTTTTGTAGACACTATAACTTTTGCTATAACTTTTGCGCAAACCAATCAATATACGCTTATTTCAATTTTTTTACCAAAAATATGTAGAAGAGAATTCGTATTTATTTATATATTTCTTGGGGATATTTATTATAGCAAAAAGTAAAAAATAGTTTTTTTTTCTAAAATTGCCACTCTTTTTTTGTTTATAGTGCAAAAAATTAAAAATGCAGAGGTGATCAAATGCCACCAAAATAAAGCTATTTGTGGGGAAAAAATTACGTCAATTTTGTTTGGGTACAGCGTCGCATGACTGCACAATTGTCAGCTAAAGCGACGCAGTGCCGAATTGCAAAAAATGCTCTGGTCAGGGAAGGGGGTAAATTCTTCCGGGGCTGAAGTGGTTAAAGAGTTTATTTGCACATTTGGTTTACACTGCCACCTTGTGCACACCTTTATTATTGACTTTTTTTTTTTTTTTGAAGGACCTTTATTATTTTGTGACACATTAGTTACACCAGTGTTTCTCAACTTCAGTCCTCAAGGCGCCCCAACAGGTCATGTTTTCAGGATTTCCCTCAGATGAATCGGCTGTGGTAATTACTAAGGAAGTGAAACTGATCAAATCACCTGTGCAAGATAATGGAAATCCTGAAAACATGACCTGTTGGGGCGCCTTGAGGACTGGAGTTGAGAAACACTGAGTTACACTTCAGTTCAACAACAGCGCAACATCACTTATTATACACATAGACAAATTGCTGCTCTTGTTTTCTTGGAATGTCTTGGTAGTAAACTCCACTTTTCACTTGGACCTACAAATAAGTCTGTCATAAGGCTTACCTGTAGGTACTTGCAGTAGATATTCACACTGGATGCAGCCGGAAATGTCACCGGCTCATGAGCACTGAATTGACAACACACTGAGAATGCCTTCAATTCAGAGTGCTGTGCTGAGGCCTTGACCTTGTGTGCATGCGTGGGGGTGACATCATTGCAGCCCGGCCATTCAAACGGCCAGAGCCTGCGAACTTGGAAGGAAGACCAGATGAAGGAGGAAGCCCTGTCAGCAGTGATAGTGTAAGTAAGTCTGTCATAATGTGCTAGAATGTGGTACATTATGACTAAAACCATCTGGGGCCTCACTATTTTTGAGAGGGTCCTGCATGGCAGCTGCCCAGGATTGAAGCTTAAAGCCTCCCATCAAGAGATCAGATCCTTGGTATGCCGGACATGTTGAAGTCTTCTTTTCCAAATAAACTTTCAAAACCTTTCACCATGAGCGAAGGTTGTAGATTTCCATGCGGCATGGTGGGCGGCGTGGCATATTTGTGATACTGACCTTCAGATATTTGGCATGCTTCCTTGTTCTTGGAGACTAATGTATGGACACTCCCCTATCTTACTGTTTATCTATTCTGCATTCTCCATTCCTAGTGTGAAACACGGAGGTGGATTGCTGATGTTTTGGGGATGTGTGAGCTACAAAGGCACAGGAAATTTGGCAAAAATTGATGGCAAGATGAATGCAATACGTTATCAAAAAACACTGGAGGAACATTTGCATTCATCAGCCAGGAAGCTGCGCATGGGACGTACTTGGACATTCCAACATGACAATGATCCAAAACACAAGGCCAATCAACCGGTCATTGGCTACAGCAGAATAAAGTGAAGGTTCTGGAGTGGCCATCTCAGTCTCCTGACCTCAATATCATTGAGCCACTCTGGGGAGATCTCAAAACGTGCAGTTCATGCAAGACAGCCCAAGAATTTACAGGAACTGGAGGCTTTTTGCCAAGAGGAATGGGCAGCTTTACCATCTGAGAAGATAAAGAGCCTCATCCACAAAAGACTTCAAGCTGTCATTGATGTTAAAGGGGGGCAATACACGGTATTAGGAACTGGGGTATGTAAACTTTTGATCAGGGTCATTTGGGTATTTTCTGTTGCCATTATGATTTAAAGAGAGTAAACACAGTTGATTGATAATAAATGGCTTCAGCCAAAAACTAACCAGAAAAGTTTGTGTGTGATCATTCATATTCTCTGAAAAATGGCCAAGAAATCATAAATTCTGCCAGGGTATGTAAACTTATGAGCACAACTGTACATACAATAAAGGTTGGATTTATGGTTGGAAAAGAATCGTGGTCTGTATTCTCACTATTGTACAAAAACTTGTGTGTCAGTGGTAACAAAAATCTTAAGCAGTGCCATCAAGCCAACTACATCAAATCGCCTCGATTTTTTAAAAACTACCTCTGTGGGTATAGTTCAAGCTTTCTAATTATAGGATGGAATTCATCTCATCTATCCAATGGCATGTTGTAGAGGGTTGGAGAAAGAACCAAGGTTGTGCTATCATTTTCCCGGACAAGTACAGGGTTCTAGGTACTGCCAGCTCCAGATGAGGGTGGTCAAAGACAAGCTCCAAAATTCCCACCTATATGGAATTCTTCTGTGGTTGCATAGAACTGTATCTGGTTAGTATTCTGACATATGCCGACTTCTACTGGTGGTTTAGGGCAACTATAACTTGTTTACTTATTTCCTTTGGTATCTCCCTCTGTTATCCCCTCATGTTTAGTATTAGTTCAGTTCTACACTGTTCTTTCAATGTTCCCTCAGTCATTGTTAATTCTTCACAGAGAGAGAGGCTTAGAAAAGTAGTTTCTTATTACACATCAAACAACTAAAAAATTCCCTTTGTACTGCACTTATCTGAAGTAACACTGCATTGGATTCTACTCCCGTGTCTTACTGATGAGGAATGAATTCAAGGCCCGGATCGAACTTTGCCTTCACCCAAATGCTAGACTTTCATCTGACAGCTTCCTGTCAATGGTTGTTTGGGAAGCAGCGAGTGTCGGCACCCATGCCATGTTTAGGAACCATTGATATCACCCAGCCCCATCCTTTTAATGTCAGAAAATTCCTGGCCATAAAACAAATAGGCCAGGAAAACATGAGTAAATATGGCCACAGGGTATGGATTTGGGGCAGGCTCATATTCTTTTCTCTTGTTTTTTCTTTGGGGTTTCCCCTCTTAAAACAGAAAGCATGGGATTTCCCTCAGAAATACATACCAGACCCTTATTCCTGGTATGGATGTCAAGTGAGACCACAACACAAAAACAAAATTGGCATGAGGGTCCCCTCAAAATCCATACCAGACTTCTCAGGTCTGGTATAGTTTTAGGGGTGGACCCCCATCTCTTTTGGATTCATTTCTTGTTTTTGAATGTGTGTGTGGGGGGGAGGTTCCCATTGACATCTATACTAGACCAGCAGTTTTCTTTTTAGTATACACAAGGCACAAGTCCGTTTACACCCTCTTGTCCATTGGGATGTATGAACGTTTTGATCAGGTCCCTCCGAAAAGATGACAGGCAGACCTGATCGGATTGCCCATATGAAAGGGGCCTTAGAATTTCATTCTTTAGATGAAATCAGACCCAATAATGACCAACTGAGAAATGCATCCCAGCTTAGTCTCTCTATAAATTTATGGCAAATTATAGGGGGTGGCGCAGACAGGGGCATGGCGCAGACATCATGGCTCTTTCCTGAGTGGCTCTGTCACGAGTGATGCGCAGTTCTCTCTCATCTCCTCCTCTCATGCTCGTCTCCAGGATTTCTCCAGAGCCTCTCCCATCCTCTGGAACTCGCTACCTCCATCTATCCGGCTATCCCCTACTCTTGCTACCTTCAGGCAATCCCTGAAAACTCATCTCTTCAGGAAAGCCTATCACGTCTCCAACTAATCTCCTACCACTTCCACCAGCTCATTCCCCACAGTTACAACCTTTTGTACCACCTGCCGCACCCTATTAGATTGTAAGCTCTTCTGAGCAGGGCCCTCTTAATCCTATTGTATTGTATTATAACTGTATTGTCTCCCTTTTATATTGTAAAGTGCTGCGTAAACTGTTGGCGCTATATAAATCCTGAATAATAATAATAATAATAATAATGAAATAGAAGAAAAAATGTACAACTTCATTCTTCAATATTTTGGCTTACAATGGCCACAAATGATTCCAGGTCTGAGAACTAGGTTAAAAAACATATACCATACAAAGTGTGCTATGGTGTGGTTGGTGGACATGGTGACAGGTAGGTGTTTGAAAAGCACTTGGTTTATTATGTCTCACCTCTTTCTATCTTACCACATCGGCTGCTTTTGCAGCTCTTGACATCTGAGCCTCCAACTAAGTTGGTCTCTGCCTAGGCAGCTGGTAGATATACAAGGGTTGATTTACTAAAGACAAATAGACTGAGCACTTTTGCAAGTGCCGTTGGCCCAGAGATTAGTAAAGTAGGTAGAGCTCTGCTGGACTTCCATCAACCAACCACGTCCAAACAAAAATGCATTTTTTTTTTTATTTTCCTTGCATGTGATTGCAAAGAATACCCAAAGTGAAGCTTTACCTCATTTACTAAGCTCTGGAGCTACAGCACTTGCAGAGTGCAACTTCCCTTGAAAAAGTGCAGTCCCTTTGCCTTTAGTAAATCAACACCATAGCTGGCACGTCACAGGTACCTCTCCATTAAGAAACACTTGTCTTCGTAGTACCACATGTCCTCCTGCTCCACCAGCCCAGTCCATCCCTGGTCACAATCATTGACAGGTTATCATTGCTGCCTGTGTCCCCACTTGGAGATTTCCCCCTACATCCTGCCCTGGTGACACTGTAAACAGGGATTGTATGTGAGGTAAAATTTCCCCATTAAAACCTTGCTGGCTTCTCTAGCATTAAAATAAGACAAATTATATTTGAATTTTTAATGTTCCCATCACCCATCTAGAGATTCCATCCCCCCCCCCCCAAATATTATAATTGTTGTAGTGCACTCATAGGTTTTGGCTTTGATAAACTTGAGGGTGTATCTCATATCTGAAATCCCATTAAAGTGAAACAGACAATTGTAAATAATTTGAAACTTTATTAATGCTTATTACAAACAGAGGAACACATTCAACAATCAACTGTGACATCCCAATACTTGACATCAACAGAAATGTGACATAGCGATTGACTCTTCCCTATCTTGCCAAGTCTCTGGTGTTTTGTATTGTCCTCTTCAGCATCTCCCCAGCTAACCATGTATCCTGTCCACACTCTCCGACCCTCATTTCCACTATTAGGTCTGCAGTTCTCAAGCATTACATATATATGCATACTGGATGAAACTCACATACAGTATGGCCAACTATACCGTTCTTATTACCAGTGTCACCAGAAATAAAAGTGAAATTGCGTGTATACCAGTATACTGGCGCCCAACATCTCCTCCGACAATAGCAAACTAGTTCCAACGCATGGGCAAAAGTGAAGGAGTGGAAGTGGAGGAACTTGTCCATCAAGCACGGGAGACACCCTCGAAATGTGTCTTTTTGACCCCGGATCTCCCCATAAAGAGGACCTGTCATCCTTATTTATACTACAAGGGAAGTTTACATTACTTGTAATAGGAATAAAAGTGCTAAAAAAAAAAAAATTCTAAAAAGCCCCAATCTCTCCAGAAGCGAACGCATATGCAAGTGGTAGTCATACCACATGCGAGGTATCGGGTCATCGTTAAAGTGAGAGCAAAAATTCTAGTAATAGACCTCCTCTAACTCTAAACTGGTAACCTGTAAAAAGTTTTAAAACATCGCCTATGGAGATTTTTTTAAGTACCGTAGTTTGTCACTGTGACGGAGGTGAGGGTTGAACAGAACACACGCAGAGAGTACACACAATGCTTTTATTGAACAGTAAGGAGTTGGCTCGCAGCCAGCTGGCAGGAATTGCAGACAGGCAAAGGGCAAAAGTCAGTAAGGCAGGGGCGGGCACACAGCGGGGATAGCAGAGTTCAGGCTGGTAAAGGGCAATTCGCAACAGGCCAGACTCACAGCAGGGATAGCAGAGTCCTGGCAGGTAAAGGGTAATCCTTACACAGTTCTGGGCACACAACGGGGATGGCAGAGTTCTGATAAGCAAAGATTCACTCCACTCACAGGACAGGCAGGCAATGGGGTGATCCACTCACAGGGTGGCACACAGCAGGGTTGGCAGGCACAGGTTTAATCTGCTCACAGGATGAGCACAGCAAGGTTGGCAATAGAGCACATTAACAATGCTCATATCAAGATACTGTACTCTCTGCAGGGGTGTAAGACCCGAATTGTCAGACCATACAACTGTAATGTCATTGTTTGTATATTACCTCTTAAAAACTCGGGAGGGAGGGAGGGAGGGAGGGAGGGAGATGGCAAAAAAAAAAAGAAGACGACTGACAGCACTTTTTAAAGCAGAATGAAATGTGACAAGTAGACTTTTTACTTTCAATACTTTATGTCTTTATTTTGTTACAATAAAAGCAAAGAAGCCAAGTAAGTGTGACTGTGAAATAATCACATGACAATTAGTCAACGTAATAGTTCAGACAATGCGATTAACAAAAACCATAAAGGCAACCAAGGGCAGAGAAAGGAAGGGAAAAGGGGGAAGAGATGAAGGGAGAGAGAAGGATGAGACGGGGGCACACAGGTAAGAAGAAAGAGAGGTAAAAGTAGGGGAGCAAGAGTTAGGCAGGTATGACACCCTGATATTAATACGTGAAGAAATGTGCTTAAGTAGGGATACATGGTTGAAATATGGAGGATTTATATCCAAGTAATAATTTAATGGTGACTAAATTATGGAGTATGAAGGGTAAAATACTAGGTGGCATTACTTGATGAAGTGCCAGTTGTTGGTCTGGGGTCGTTCTGTGGCACTAGGGTAGAGGTAGGGGGGTGCAGGAGGTAGTAAAACATTAGTCCTGGAGAAGGTGAGCTTTGGTGAACATACTGTAGGTTCGAACAGGGCATGTTCATTCAGGACAGTGGCTGCAACATCAGGGGCTTCGCTTGTTTCCAGTTCCTAGTTATGGTGATTTTAGCTGCTATTCAGATAGGAGTTAGAATAATATGGAATTCAGGAGACCAGACAAGTAAGACTTTTTATGGCGGGACAAAATAATTCCCATGTACATGCTTGGAATTACACCAATCAAAATGGCCTAAGACTCTGAACTCAGAAGATCAGGTGAAGGTAGAAGCATTGATGACGAGGGGGACCGTGTCCGCCACTGAAAAAATGCCACATTAGGGCAAAACCTCCTAGGGGCCCCAACATTCCTAAGCAAATTAGTTCCATTGTAACCCCCCCCTTTTCCAACGTAGAAAGGACAAATGTCTTTTGGCTTTAGATATTGTTCTATGTAATTGGGGGTGTGATGACTTGATGGTTTATTGTTGATAAATGTAAAGTTACGCACTTGGGGGGGCTAATAATATGCATCCATCATACATACTAGGAGTACAACGGGGGGATATCCGATTGGGGGATCAGGGAGCAAATTGGATCATTCTTTATTGGGTCTTTTTTCCTTCCTCTGGATCAACTGAGGGTATAGGATTCTGTATTTGGAAGTTTTCTATTTGTGTGTTCTTTTTTTTTTATGTTGGTTGAACTGGATGGACTTGTGTCTTTTTTTCCCCAAGAAGATTAACATGCAACAGAGGCTGATTACATTGCAATGGGGTTGATTTACTAAAGGCAAATATACTGTGCACTGCAAGTGCATTTTCTCTAGATCTGAGGGGAAGTTCTGCTGGTTTCTATCACGTTACAAAACAAAGATTCTTTTTTTTCTTTGCATGTGATTGAGTATTCTTTGCAAAGTGAAGCTTTACCTCATTTACTAAGTTCTGGAGCAACTGCACCGTGCCCCTTATATTTGCCTTTAGTAAAATCAATCCCATTGTAATGAAGGAGAGACTCACGGTGGAGGATTGATTGGACATAGGAGGAAAGGGTGCAACTTCCTTATCACTTTCCCACGTGGGATTTCCTTTCTTTGGCTGGATTCACACCTATGCATTTTTAGTGCTTTTTGCATTTTGCACTACAGAATGTGTTCCATAGGAAACCATGGTAAATTGACTGTAGTGCAAATCTGCAAAATGCAAAAAGCACTAAAAATGCATAGGTGTGAATCCAGCCTTACTCAGTGTCTGGACACTTATTCCCGATCATTTGTGGTGTATAATTTGCACTATTTTATTGTTATATGGTCATTAGGTATTTTTATTTTATTCTAGCCAGAGAAGATTCAGAAAGAGAAAAGAACAAGAGCAATAAACTAAGAAATATAAAAAAAGTTAAACATAAATAAAAACATATACTGTATAGTAATAATCAAAATATTAAAAATATAAACTAGTTAAAGCGGAGCTCCACCTAAAAGAGGAAGATCCACTTCTCTGCCTCCTCCCCGTCTGCTGCCACATTTGGCACCTTTTTCTGAGCAGGTACCTGATATTAACATGTACCCACTGCCACTTCTGGCTCTGTTTGCCGCAGCGTAGTGAGCCAGGAGTTTGGCCCCCCCTCCTCCTTCCCCCACATCCAGCCCATTTACAAAGCGCAGCCAATTTTCCGGTTTTCCTTAGTGAAGATAGAGGCGCCAGTACCCAAGATCCGATTCAAGAATTGGCTCGGGTGAGGACACTGATGGATGCCTGGACAGGTAAGTTCCCTAATAGTAAAAGAAAGCAGCTACAGTGTTTGCAGCTACTGACTTATATTATTTTTTTGGGGGGGAGGGGTGGTACTCTAATTTTTACCGGCTCAACTTTAACCTGTGATGGGCTACAGCCAGATAAAAGAGATAACCCCCTCAGTTTGTCTTTTTTTGCCTTTGTCAAAAGATCTGCAAAAACATAGAAAAGATAGAACATATCTGGAGAGTGGTGATGTCACTACCGTAAAATATCATTTATATCATATCTGGAGAGCGGTGATGTCACTGCTGTATAATATCATTTATATCATATCTGGAGAGCGGTGATATCTCTCTTGTATAATATCATTTATATGTGGAAAGTGGTGATCTCACTCCTGTATAATATAACAAATATCTGGAGAGCAGTGATGTCACTCCCATATAAGTTACAGTGCTGTGAAAAAGTGTTTGCCTCCTTCCTGAATTTTTTTTGCAGGTCCTGAAGCTGCAAAGCAGCCCCAGACCATCACATTACCACCACCATGTGTGTCGGTATGATGTTCTTTTTATGAAATATTGCGTTTGTTCTACACCAGATGTAATGGGGCACACATCTTCAAAAAGTTCAACTTTTGTCTCATCAGTCCACAGAATATTTGCCCAAAAGTCTTGGAGATAACCCAGATGTTTTTTTGGCAAACGCGAGATGAGCCTTTATGTTCTTTTTGATCAGCAGTGGCCTTGGCCTTGGAACTCTCCCATGGATGCCATTATTGCCCAGTCTCTTTCTTATTGTGGAACCATGAACACTGATCTTCACTGTGGCAAGTGAGGCCTGCAGTTCTTTAGATGTTCTTCTGGGTTCTTTTATGACCTCCTGGGTGAGCCGTCGTTGTGCTCTTGGGAGCAATTTTGGTTGGCCGGCCACTCCTGGGAAGGTTCACCACTGTTCCAAGTTATCTCCATTTGTGGATAATGGCTCTCCCCGTGGTTCGCTGGAGTCCCAAAGCCTTGTGAAATGGCTTTGTAACCCTTTCCAGACTGATACATGTCAATTACTTTCTAACAATCATGTTATACTTATCTGCTCTGTTGCAGTGGATTTGCACAGAGCAGCCCAGATCCTCCTCTTCTCGAATCAATCTTCTGTGCTCCTGGCCCCTCCCCTCCTGTTGAGTGCCCCCACAGCAACCAGCTTGCTATGGGGGCACCCGAGCTGAGTCACAGCTCCCTATGTCCATTCAGACACGGAGCCCAGCACCAACCCGGCCCCCTTTCTCTTCTTATTGGCTGGCTGACTTTAATTGACAGCAGCCAATGGCGCCCCGCTGCTGTCTCAGCCATTGAGGAGAGGCAGTCCCTGGCAGCCAAGACATTGCTGCAATATCGCTGGATCTAGATGGAGCCAAGGTAAATATTAGGGCGGCTGGAGGGGGCTACTGCACACAGAAGGTCTTTTATTTTAATGCATGCAATGCATTATAAAAAAAAAAAAAACGTCTGCCTTTACAACCACTTTAAGTGTGACAAATATGCAAAAAAAATCAGGAAGGGAGCCAATACTTTTTCACAGCACTGAAACTTATATCTGGAGAACAATGAGGTCACATCTGTATAATATAACTTGTATCTGGAGAGCAATGAAATCACTCCTATATAATTTAACCCTTTCATGCCTAAGCCTATTTCTGACATTTGGTGTTCACAAGTTAAAATCTGTATTTTTTGCTAGAAAATTACTTAGAACCCCCAAACATTATATATATATATATATATATATATATATATATATATATATATATATATATATATATATATATATATACATATATATATATATACATATATATATATATTAGGGCTGGGAGATTTTCTTTAAAAAAAAAATCTTCGATTCTCTTAAAAAAAACTCGATTCACGATTCGAATTTTTTTTTTTTTTGGAAACCGCGCCGGTCCCGAGGCGCTGCGGGCATGAGCTTTTAGGCGAGGCCGCGGCTTCGGCCTAGTCCGCGGCAACCAGCCTCACCTAAAAACTCCTTGCCCGCAGCTCTTCAGGCCCGCCGCGGCGCCTCGCCTAAAAACTCATGCCCGCAGCGCCTCGGGACCGGCGCGGTGAAAAAACAAAGAATCTAAAAAAATCGATTTGCTTAAATTTTGAATCGATTTGACCTCTCAACTCGATTCAAGATTTAAATCGATTTTTTTCCCAGCCCTAATATATATATATAATTTTTTAGCAGAGAATCTAGAGAAAAAAAATGGCGATTGTTGCAATATTTTATGTCACACGGTATTTGTGCAGCGGTGTTTTAAACGCAACTTTTTGGGAAAAGGGACACTTTCATGAATTATAAAAAAAAAAAAAAAAAACAGTAAAGTTAGTCCAATTTTTTTTGTATAATGTGAAAGATGATGTTACCCTGAGTAAAAAGATACCAAACATGTCACGCTTTATAATTTCACGCACTCGTGGAATGGCGACAAACTACGGTACCTAAAAATCTCCATAGGCAACGCTTTAATTTTAATTTTTTTTTTTTTACGGTTACCAGGTTAGAGTTACAGAGGAGGTCTAGAGATAGAATTATTGCTCTTGCTCTGACGATCATGGCGATACCTCACATGTGTGATTTGACCACCGTTTACATATGAGGGCGCGACTTCCGTATGTGTTTTCTTTGCTGCGCGAGCTCACGGGAACGGGGGCGCTTTAAACATTTTTTTTTCTTATTTATTTTTATATTATTAAATTGTGTTTATAAAAAAAATAAAGAAAAATGTGATCACTTTTATTGCTGTCACAAGGAATGTAAACATCCCTTGTGACAGTAATAGGTGGTGACAGGTACTCTTTATGGAGGGATCTCCAATCCCTCCTTTGCACTTCAAAGTATTCAGATCGCCGAAAACAGTGATTCTGAATATTGCATATTTTTTTAAATCTGGCGCCAATGGCAGTCGAGTAAACAGGAAGTGACGTCGCTTCCATGTTTACATTCAGGAGACTGGAACAAAGCCGTTTACGGCTTCGTTCCAGTCTGCGGCCAGACGCTGGAAGTGCCGGATCACGGCGATCGGGTCTTCTGCTGGGACGGGAGGCCCGGTCAGAGCGGCGGGAGGAAGCGATGTCCCCTCCCGCTCCTCCGGGATAACAAATCGAGAGGCTTTTAGCCGCATCGATTGCTATCCCTGGAAAGCCGATCGCCTGCTCTAAAAAATGGTACTGGGATGATGCCTGCAGCTGCGGGCATCATCCCGGTATAACCCCCGAAAGCCGAGGCCGCATATGTGCGCACGCTCGGCGCGAAGAGGATAATATAACTTATATCTGGAGAGCAGTGATGTCACTCCTGTATAATATAATTTGCATCTGGAGAGCAATGAGGTCAACTTCTGTATAATATAACTTATATCTGGAGAGCGGTGATGTCACTCCTGTATAATATAACCTGTGTTACATAGCTGTAGTTCTTTGGCCATACATTTGCTCCCAGGGAAACAACTGTTATCCAGACACTGGATGTACAAAGCAATCTAAGTGATGCATTATATGTTTCTAAAGCAGTGTTTCTCAACTCCCGTCCTCAAGGCGCCCCAACAGGTCATGTTTTCAGGATTTCCATTATTTTGCACAGGTGATTTGATCAGGTTCACTTCCTTAGTAATTACCACAGCCGTTTCATCTGAGGGAAATCCTGAAAACATGACCTGTTGGGGCGCCTTGAGGACTGGAGTTGAGAAACACTGTTCTAAAGATTGTTCCTGATGTCTCAGGTATTTCTCACCTTCAAAAAGCCCCGCCCCTTTCAGAATGTGGGCGGAGTACTTACTGAGAGAATCAGACATGGGCGTACTCATACCGGGTTTCCTTACTCAGCGATCCTGAAGACTTCTTCTAAAATCTCTGAAAAACACAAACAGGTTGGTCAGCTTACCAAACAAAAAATGTTGATAGTCCGAATATGAAAACACAGGACATCACAGCTGCCTGCCCTGACCTTAGATACACAAAGTGATTGTAAAGGCAAAAGTTTTTTTTTTTAATCTTAATGCATTCTATATATTATGATAAAAAGCCTTCTGTGTGTAGCAGCCCCATCAGCCGCCCCTAATAGTTACCTGAGCCCCATCTCTATTCACGAGCGCCTCAGCCATCACGAGATTCTCCCTCCTGATTGGCCGAGAGACATTGGCTGCTGCTGTCAATCAAAGTCAGCTAGCCAATCAGGGGAGAAAACAGGCCGGGTTGGGGGCCCGTGTCAGTATGGACACAGGGAGCTGTGACTCAGCTCGGGTGCCCCCCATAGCAAGCTGCTTGCTGTGGGGGCACTGAACAGGAGGGAGGTATTTGAGAAGAGGAGGATCCCGGCTGCTCTGTATAAGTATGACATGTTTGTTATTTTTATAGGAAAAAAAAAAAACGAGGCTTTACAATGACTTGAATGGATACTTCTCCTGTCTGCCGCCTGCCCTGATCTTTCCTGAGTCCACAGATTGCAACCATTGCCAGCCTCCAACCCCGACTCCTCCAGAGTGACTTTCTTCTATTGCAGTACATCTCCTCTCTTCCACCTTGGGTCATCGAGTGATATTCTGCAGCCAGAGTACATAGCTTGTAAGATTGGGGTGATTGGACTCAAAGTTGTAGATGTGTTTACAATGAGTTGCCCCGCTCCAAAACGCTATGTTAGGGCATGGCAGCCCACATTTATTCAATAAAAGGGAAAGTTCATATGTATATCAGTTGCCCATGCCGAGGTTTCTTCAAAACAATATACACAACCGGAAATAGCAAGCCCCCCTGGCTCACATGTTGGCAGCACTGCTGCCCCCTTTACCAGTCCCTCTGATTTTGTTGTCCATCTCTCCTGGAACACTTGGCTCTCTTTGACTTTAGTTGCAGCATCCTGCTGCATGGCCCTCCTCTAGCCTATGGAATGGGGTTCTCCTGACTCCTCCTGTCCCCTCTGACCCCCTCAATGGGACCTTCCGTCTCCCACACTGGGGGGAGGGGCGGATCTCCAACTGGGAGCTCTGAACAATTCTCAGACCTGAATATATAATGACCCCCTTTACACCTGGGCACTCAGACAGGTTGCAAGTGACCGGCAAAACCCGGATACAGGATTGTCTGCTGCGATCCAGAACTACAGAATCCATAGAAAGCCAAATACACAGCTTTCTCTATACAAGAACACTAGTCTGGATCATCATACACGAATCCTGTGTTACATTTTCCTAAAGTGCCTTGAAAAAGTATTCATACCCCTTAGAAATTTTCCGCATTTTGCCATGTTAGAACCAAAAAAACATAAAATGTATTTTATTGTGATTTTATGTGAACAAAGTGGCACATAATTGTGAAGTGGAAGGAAAATGATAAATGGTTTTCCAGTTTTTTTTACAAATAAATATATGAAAAGTGTGGCATGTATTTGTATTCAGCCCCCTTTGCTCTGATACCCCTAACTAAAATCTAGAGGAACCAATTGCCTTCAGAAGTCACCTTATTAGTAAATAGAGTCCACCTGTGTGCAATTTAATCTCAGTAGAAATACAGCTGTTCTGTGAAGCCTTCAGAGGTTTGTTAGAGAACCTTAGTGAACAATCATCATCATGAAGGCCTTCAAGGAACACACCAGACAGGTCAGGGATAAAGTTGTGGAGAAGTGTAAAGCAGGTTTAGGTTATAAAAAACATATCCCAAGCTTTGAACATCTCACAGAGCTCTGTTCAATCCATCATCTGAAAATGTAAAGAGTATGACAACTGCAAACCTACCAAGACATGGCCGTCCACCTAAACTGGCAGGAGGGACAAGGAGAGCATTAAAGGATATGTAAAAGGTTCATTTTTTTAAAACAAACATGTCATACTTACCTCCTCTGTGCACAGAGTGGCCCCTAATCCTCCTCTTCTGGGGTCCCTCAGTGGTGCTCCTGGCTCCTCCTCTTCTCGAGTGCCCCGTCGGAGAAGCGATCTCCCTCAGGACACCCATGCAGGCGCGCTTCTGTGTCTTACTGCTGCATCTATTGACACAGACAGCAGGACTCGGCTCCGCCCCCACATCATTGGATTTGATTGACAGCAGCGGGAGCCATTGGCTGCGCTGCTATGAATCTAATCAGGACCCCAAGACACCAGCTGGAGGGTTGGTGCTGGTCCCCAACACAGGAACAATCGGGCTCAGGTAAGTAAGGGGGCTCTGGTACATTACAATAGGTTTTTCACCTTAATGTATAGAATGCACTGATGTGAAAAACCACGAGGGTTTACAACCCATTTAATCAGAGAAGCAGCTAAGAGGTCCATGGTAATTCTGGAGGAGCTGCAGAGATCCACAGCTCAGGGGGGAGAATCTGTCCACAGGACAACTATTAGTCCTGTTCTCCACAAATCTGACCTTTATGGAAGAGTGGATAGAAGAAAACCATAAGAAGTCATGTTTGCAGTTGGTGAGAAGCCATGTGGGGGACACAGCAAACATGTAGAAGAAGGTGATCTGGTCAGATGAGAGCAAAACTGAAGTTTTTGGCCTAAAAGCAAAACGCTATATGTGGTGGAAAACTAATACTGCACATCACCCTAAGTACACCATCCCCACCGTGAAACATGGTGGTGGCTAGGGCTGGGGAAAAAATAACGATTTAAATCTTGAATCGAGTTGAGAGGTCAAATCGATTCAAAATGTAAGCAAAATCGATTCTTTTAATTTTTTTTTTTCACCGCGCTGGTCCTCAGGAGCTGCGGGCAGGAGTTTTTAGGCGAGGCTGCGGCTTTGGCCTAGTCCGCGAGGCCGCAGCCTCACCTAAAAACTCCTGCCCGCAGCTCCTTAGGACCAGCGCGTTGTCAAAAAAAAAGAAAAAAAAAAAACTCGATTCGAATAGTGAATCGAGTTTAAAAAAAAAAAAAAAAAAAAAAAAAAAAAAAAAAAAAAATCGCAGATTTTTTTTTTGAGAAAATCTTCCAGCCCTAGTGGTGGCAGCATCATGTTGTGGGGATGCTTTTCTTCAGCAGGGACAGAGAAGCTGGTCAGAGTTGATGGGAAGATGGATGGAGCCAAATACAGGGCAATCTTAGAAGAAAACTTGTTAGAGTCTGAAAAAGACTTCAGACTGGGGGGAGGTTCATCTTCCAGCAGGACAACGACCCGAAACATACAGCCAGAGCTACAATGGAATGGTTTTGATCAAAGCATATTCATGTGTTATATAAAAATGTATAAGAGCGCAACCATCGTGTCATTCATAGCTATATAAGCAGAAAGTATATTTGTGTTGAATCTTTAAACTGAAAATTCAATCAAAAAAAGTATTAATAAACCAACTTAGTCAACAAAAAGTCCAAATATCTGTGTTCAATCTGTGACAGGTGATATGTGAATCAAAAAGAGCTCCAACAGGTGCCCCCCCCCCCCCCCAAATTAATACACCCTGCTTACCAGAAAGGTTGGATCTCAGGTTATAGAGATCAAATTCACTCAGCACATATGTGGTTAGGATTCCAATTTATGCTGCTAATATTCGTTGAGAATGTTGGATCCACCATAAACAAACACTCTCATATATGAAGGGCAAGAGAGGAGAGACTTCATGGTGCAGTACATAAAAACAGCATTTAAAAAGGTTCCAGGGCACTCACATGAACGAGACGTTTAACCACTTCATTACCGGCGTAGAGCTTAATGACGTCTGCAGGAGGGATCTCCCATCCTGGGCGGGCGCCATATGAAGTCCTTCGCTTCTCGCTGCTCCTGCAAGCCCCCAGCGATCGGGGATGAGGCCTGTCCCTCGGACACAGTCCATCCGTATAAAGAGCCAATAAAAAATGGATCTTTACCACATGACCAGCTGTGTCCAATCACAGCCTGTCACAGAATGTCAACAAAACGCGGTAACGAGATGTTACCGGGTTCTCCTCCTCACACATCAATCGTGCGTGAGAAGGAGATTGCGGTAACAGCTCGTTACCATTCACAGTGTACACCAATCACACCGATTGCCCCCCTAATAAAGAGAACCTGTCACCAGCCCATCAAAGTACTCGTCACCGCCCTTCAGAGTACATGTCCCCACCCATCAGAGTACCCGTCACCACCCTTCAGAGTACATGTCCCCACCCATCAGAGTACCCGTCACCACCCTTCAGAGTACATGTCACCAGCCCATCAGAGTACCTGTCACCACCCTTCAGAGTACATGTCCCCACCCATCAGAGTACCTGTCACCAGCCCATCAGAATACCCGAGGACCTGTCACCAGCCTATCAGTGTACCCAGGGATCTGTCTCCAGCCTATCAGTGTACCCAGGGATCTGTCTCCAGCCTATCAGTGTACCCAGGGAACTGTCAGTAGCCCATCAGAGTACCTATCTGCAGCTTATCAGGTTACCCAAGTAGCTATCTTCAGGCCATCAGAGAACCCGAGTACCTATCTGCAGGCCATGCCTCACAGAATATACATTAGGGTGTTTTCGTTCCAAAATTGGGTAATTTTGTGGTCAATTCCATTGTCCTGGTTCTCCAGGGCCTTCAAAAGTGTAATAGGTAGGAGTGAAATTAGATGTGTAATTTATGCTCCTAAAACCCCTGATGATGCTCCCTGCATGTTGGGCCTCTCTATGTGGCCAGGCTGTGAAAAAGTCTCACACATATGTGGTATCGCCATACTCAGGAGGAGTAGCAGAATGTATTTTGGGGTGTACTTGGAATTATGCATATGCTGTGTGTGAGAAATAACTTGTTATTATGACAATTTTGTGAAAAATAAAAAACAAACCATTTCTTAATTTTTCCCCAAGAATTGTGGGAAAAAAATTACAACTTCAAAAAAAAAAAAAAAATCATCATGCCTCTTACTAAATACCTTGAACTGTCTACTTTTCAAAAAGGGGTCATTTGGGGGGTATTTGTACTTTTCTGACATTTCAGGGTCTCAAGAAATGAGATAGGCCATCAGCACGTCAGGTGTGATCAATTTTCAATGATTTGCACCATAGCTTGTAGACTCTGAAACTTTGATACAGACCCAATAATATACACCAATTTGGGCTGTTTTTACCAAAGACATGTAGCAGTATAAATTTTCACCTAAAATTATGAACAAAAATTACCTATTTGCAAAATGTTATCATAGAAACTAAAAAAAAAAAAAAAAAGTGTTTTTTTTCCTCAAAATTTTCGCTCTCTAGATGTGCAAAGCTGGTAGAGACATCCCCAAAAAGACTTGCAGCTGTTAATGCAGTGAAAGGTGGTTCTACAAAGTATTGACTCCGGAGGGCGCTATACAAATGTACATCACACTTTTCACATATTTATTTGTAAAAAAAAAGTTGAAAACCATTTATCGTTTTCCTTCCACTTCACAATTATCTGCCACTTTGTGTTGGTCTATCACATAAAATCCCAATAGAATACATTTATGTTTTTGGTTGTAACATGAAAAAATGTGGAAAATTTCAAGGGGTATGAATACTTTTTCAAGGCACTGTATATTCTCACAGGGACATTCTGGTCTGGTCACAAGCTTCTTGTATTAACCTGTGGGAGCAACCCAGTACTGGTAGCCCTACGAGCCTTAAAGGGATTGTAAAGTCTCTCTCTTTTTTTTAATAACAAACATGTTCTACTTCTCTGTACAGATGGTTTTGAACAGGGCAGACCGGATCCTCCTCTTCTCAGGTCCCTCTTCACTGCTCCTGGCCCCTCCCTCCTGTTCAGTGCCCCCACAGCAGCTTCCTATGGGGGGCACCCGAACCGAGTCACAGCTCCCTGTGTCCATTCATACACAGAGCCTTGGCCCGGCCTCGCCCCCCTCTCCCCTAATTGGCTGACTGACAGCTGTGGGAGCCAATGGCGGCGCTGCCGTGTCTCAGTCAATAAGGAGGAGAGTCCCGGACAGCTTAGACATTCGTGGACATCGCTGGAGAGAGATGGGGCTCAGGTAAGTAATTAGGGGGGTGCTGGTGAGGCTGCTACACACAGGTGTTTTTTTTTATCTTAATGCATAGAATGCATTAAAATAAAACTTTCTGCGTTTACAATCCCTTTAACCACTTCTGGACCGCCGCACACCAATGTACGTCCTCACTTTGAGGACGGATATCGTTGTTATGGCAGCAGCTAGCTGCCATAACCCCAGTATCGCCGTGTTCAGCCGGTGGTCCGGTACAAGATAAAAGTGGTCTCTGCGGCCCCCCTATCGCCGCGATCCGATGCCTTCTGCTGCTTTCCGGAGCCAGCGGCAGAGGCGATCCAGTCCTGCATGGAGATGAGTAGGGGTGCAACGGATCGTCACTGATCCGTTCGGGCCAACCTCCGCGGATCGGCACACCCGCGATCCGCTCAGCGGCCTCGGCCATAGGAAAGGCCGCGGCTTCGGCCTAGCTCTGGAGCGGCGGCCATCTTGGTACACCCGGCGGCGGCCGCTGTATCGTCAGGAAGTGACGTTATGTCGCCGCCATCTTGCTACAGCCCACACTCCCTTGCACAGTACTGTAATTATAGAGTTAGAAGGGGGCAAGCGGACATCTTGTTACACCCACCAGAGTTTTAGATTTTAAAGCTATTTTCCACACAAAACGGAGCTTATATGCATAAATACAGTATTTGCTAATGGGACAGAACACCTCTGATTTTCACATTTAATGTTAAATGTATAAATCAGAGGTGTTCTGTCACATTAGCAACCATGTAAGCTCAGCAGGTTTGCTGCTGCTTTTAAAATGCAACATCTAAACAGTCCGTCCGATCTACAAATACTGCATTTATGCATATAAGCTCCGTTTTGTGTGGAAAATAGCTTTTAAATCTAAAACTCCGGTGGGTGTGACAAGATTTGTCTTTTTTTTTGCTGATCCGATCCGTGACTCTGATCCGAGGATCGATCCGATCCGTGAGTTTTTTGATCCGTTGCACCCCTAGAGATGAGTGAGGGGAAGATGGCCCCCACCCGTCTCCATGACACTGCAGGGCGGAAGCGACGTCAAAACATCACCTCCACCCATAGCTCTTAAAAGGGCCATTTTTTTTTCTTTCATTTTTTTAAATTCTTCATTTATTTTTTTTTCTTATTGCATTGTAGTGTAAATATGAGATCTGAGGTCTTTTTGACCCCCAGATCTCATATTTAAGGAGGTCCTGTCATGTTTTTTTTCTATTACAAGGAATGTTTATGCAAACAATCGCAAAGAAAAAGTAATGATAATAAAATACATTCCCATGCTCAAATCCAGCGATGTGAGCCGGTTAGGATCTGTTTCACATTTAAAATGAACATTATCATGAACATTAAAATCAGAATGTCGCCTGCATAGGCAACTCTGAAGGTGAAAGCCTATTAACGGCAATTAACCCCTTACTTGCAAGACCGGTGTAATAAAACAATGGGTATATATAAGCGCACTTGTGGCTAAATCTAACCGAACCGGTCACATGCACTTGCTGAATTTTGATGCCACTTGGATGCACAGATTATTACCCTTTTATGTAACATTTGAAGTTATAGCACTTCTGAAGTTTGAGGGACTAATTACTATTTTTTTTTATTGCTTCCTTTATTTGCATGAGAGTTATGTTTGCACTACAGACTAGAATTATTTGATACAGTGTCACTATATTGAGGAGATATGTCAGTGAGGCACTAATCTCCAACTCACGCAGAATAGCGCCACACCTACCTTTGAAATTTATCTTTGCATAGAATGGGTTGTATAAATAGGTCCACCATACTCTAATACAGCAGAATGCCATGGGGGTTGGGGGGGGGGGGGGTCTTCCTGGAGAGAGAGGGATGGACCGTGGTGCAAATTCCTAGAAAAGGTAAAGTCAAAGCAGCCCACCGAAAATCCCCAAAATCAGATCCTTCTAGGACCCGGTCTTTCCTTTTCATACTGATAAAAATCCACCTCTGATGGCAACACTTACTTCATCTCCGACTCCCATCACCGCTGTTGGTGGTTTTCTTGGTTTTTCTGGCTCCTCTCTTCCCTGCGCTCCATCCACCTGGCTTGTCTTCGCCTCTATCAGTCTTCTTTGTGGTTTTACCACCTGGCACCAATCTTCTGCTTTTCTTCCCCCAACACCTTCCCATCATCAGAAACTTCTCCCCTTCTCATCTGTCAGAACAAAGCAGAAACCAGAAGATAAACCTCCCATACAGCAATGTGTGAGACACAAGCAACTGTCTTCACAGGGACTACAAGGCTCAGCCAGAACAAGTGCTGCATGGAGGAGGGGCGCTCCAGCCTTGATTCGGGGTGGGTTTTTACCATCCTCAGCCCCCTCCCTTCCCCCATTACTGTCCTCACAGCTCTGCCTCCATTAAAGTGGTTGTAAACCGGCTCCAACTACTTTTACCTACAGGCGAGCCTAGATTAAGTCTTACTTGTAGGTGCTCGAAATATCTCCCAAACCTCCACGGTTTAGGAGATTTTTACAAAAAAAAAAAAAAACCGATCGCCGATGTCCATGGCGCACTTTAGACTCCTCTAGAAACGGCGAGCGTGCCATTTCTAAAGGAGATCCTGCCATGACTGGCGGCTCCCACGCGCATGCGCGGGAGTGACGTCATCTCGGCTCCGGCCAATCACAGCTCCGGAGTGGCGATACCCGGAAGAGAGATGGACGCTTTGTGGAAGAGGGGACAGCGGTGACATTGCAGGCTTCGGTTTCAGGTAAGTGACACATAATGGACTACTATGCGGTGCACAGCAGCCCATTATGCTTTACCTTTGCAGGGAAACAGAGGAAGTAAAACCCATCAGTGTTTACTTCCTCTGTCATCTCCTCACATCTCCCCTTCATTACTGTCCTCTCGGGGCGGACAGACAACTTATGGGGCCCCCGGGGGGCGATAGGAGATCATGAGGACCTGCCAACACCCAAGCCACACAAAGCCCCACCTACATATTGCACAGCCCACATGACACGCAATTGTCACACAATTCCTCCACACTATACACAAAATGAATGTTCAATACGTTAAGAAAATAAAGAAGAACAAAAGTGCAACAATGGCGAGTCCCAATCTGACAGGGGCATGGATGTGTGCATTGGGGGGCCCCTCACCCCCCACACCTTTCATATTAGGACCTGCAGCTGTGTTTTTACACCCACCGCGTCCCCAGCCGTACTAAAAAAAAAAAAAAAACACTCATTCACACTGCGCGTGCACACGAGTACCTGTGTGAATGAGCCCTTCATATTTCTTTTAGCCCAGGATCACACTGAGCTGTGGGAGTGAAGCTGAACTCGCACGATTTCACTCTCGCTGGTAAGTCCCGATTTCGGTGCAGTGGACAATGTCAGTTTCTTTATTTTTATATTACAATTTTATTTATTTCTTTTTTCATAATAGTTGGGGGGGGGGGGGGGGCAAGGCAATGGATGGTGTAATTTTTTTTTTTTTTACAAATAAATTTTGAAAATTTTTCACTTTTATTTGTTGCAATTTGTTTTTATTTCGATTTTTCACAAACTTTTTTTTTTTTTTGTGGGGGGCAGTAGACGGTGTCATTTTATTTAATTTTTTTACAATTTGATTTGTTTTTTGTATTTCTTTTACAATTAAAATTGACATTTTTTCACTTTTATTTTTTGCTATTTATTTTTTTTCCCAAAAGCTTTTTTTTTGGGGGGTGGAAGGGGGCAGTAGACGGCGTCATTTTTCTTATTTTACAATTTAATTTGTTTTTGCTTCTTCATACAAAGCCATACGGGGTGGGGGGGGGGGGGGGGGTGGGGGGTATCTTGCGTGTTGTGAAAATTTCCAGTACAAATAAAGTTGTGTAGAAGTATAATAAAGCACGTGTGTATTGTATATAGAGCTCCTGATCCTTTGTAAAACCTAAACAATGTGTAAAAGGTGGAAATACCTCCCATTTCTATCACATGTCTCATGTATAATCCAATGATAAGAATTCTATGTTGGGCACAGATGCCTCTATATAGGGAGACACAGAAATCACACATTATACTGATCTCCATTATATAAAACATAACAGAGGAAATCACAGTTTGTAACCCCCCCTCCCCCCTCCAACTGTCAGTCTACAAGAGAAATACAGTGTATGCCCCTCCCCCTCCTTCATACAAAACCATAGACAGATGGATCACTGATTTATAACTGAATTCTCCACCCCTCCCCCTCCCCCATGGTCAGACTGTTTTCTTATTTAAAGAGGAGTTCCACCCAGGGGGGCCATTAAAAAAAATAAAAAATAAAAGTCAGCAGCTACAAATACTGCAGCTGCTGACTTTTAATTGGACACTTACCTGTCCCTGGGTCCAGCGGTGCGGGGGATCGAAGCCCCGCTCGTCCCCCCCCTCCGCTCGTCGGCGCCGGCATTTCAACTGTGGGCGCCGGGCTGTGGCTTCACAGCCTGGCACCCACTGCGCATGCGTGAGCGGCGCCGAGCGCCGTGATTGGCCGCTCAATCACCTGGGACCTGCAATGGGTCCCAGATGATTGACAGGAGGGAGGGAGAAGAGACGAGCCCTTCCTGTGCCAGGGGGAAGTGATGTCACCAGCCCAGGCAGACGAAGGGGCAGACTACGAGGGACCACCTAGCAATAGGCATTTAGAGGTAAGTAAAAAAAAAAAAAATATCCAAATGTTTTTTTGTTTTTTTTTTTTAGAATTTTTTAGATATGTTTGTTTTTTTGGGTGGAACCCCACTTTAACAATTGAGACCGCCTTCTTGTTTACAACTTAGAGACAGGGGGTGGGGCTTGTGCAAAGGGAGTGGAGCCTAAGCCGTCACTCTGACGACAGAGCCACAGCTCATACTTGTTTATAACTTAGAGACAGAGTGTAGCCTAAGCTGTCACTATGACGACAGAGCCAGGGGGCGGAGCCTAAGCAGCCTCTATGACATCATAGCCACAGCTGTTATAATCAAGCACACAACAGCTGTTTGTCAGTTGATGATCAGAGAGTGAAGAGAGCAGACGTGTCTGAGTGACTCTACCTGATTATTGTACAGAGTATTTGAGCGAGTAGATTATTATACAGATTATTACAAGGAAAAAAAAGACTTTTATTTCTATAAAGAAGATAAAAGCAAAAAAGATGACGACGAGAAGAATTACTAGAGCAATGAGAATTAGACTGGAAGACTTTGACTTCCATGAAGAGCTTGGAAAAGGAGCTTATGGGAAGGTAGTATAGGATTATTAACCATTAAATCACCAGAAGTGACCATTCACACCCGGAGCGTTTTCTGCCCGATATCTCATAATACACTACAGTTACAAAACACAGAGTCCAGTGTCTTTATTATCAATGTGCCGTTTTGCCATCATATTATCGCAAGGCAATCGCTGTGATGCTGGTCTAAAAATATATATATCTAGATTTATATTTATCTCTCTCTCTATATCTATATATATATATATATATATATATATATATATATATATATATATATATATATATATATATATATATATATACACACACACACATATATATATACATATATATACATACACACACCGTATATACTCTAGCATAAGTCGAGATTTTCAGCCCTTTTTTTGGGGGGCTGAAAGTGCCCCCCTCGACTTATACTCGAGTCACCGCCGTCTGCCTACATGATCAGCGTGTGATACATACCATTCGGCGGCCTCTCACTGTTCAAAAGCCGCATCTCCTCCTCGTCTGTGATAGGCAGAAAACTCCCATTTCCCAGCAGCGGTCAGCCTATCACAGACGAGAAGGAGGCACGGCCTTTGAACAGTAGAATGGCCAAATTGTATTATGACGCTGATTGGTGCAGAGCGGCACACGGAGGCATGTACAGGACACAGGTAGGTGACACAAGCACAGGTCACATGCACAGGTCACATGCACAGGCAGGTGACACATGCACAGGTCACATGCACAGGCAGGTGACACATGCACAGGTCACATGCACAGGCAGGTGACACATGCACAGGTCACATGCACAGGTCACAGGGAGGTATACAGCTGCAGATGGACATTGTTGACCCTCTTTTTCCACTTACAGTAGCTGCTGCATTTCTCACCCTTCTCTTATACTCGGGTTAATACATTTTTCCCAGTTCTTTGTGGTAAATTAGGGCCTCGACTTATACTCGGATCGACCTATACTCGAGAGTATATATATATATACACACACATACACATATATACATACATATCTCTATGAGCTGAAGCATTTCCTGATTCTTTCTATGCAATCCTCTGCACAAGCCACAGACATTTAAAAAAAAAAAAAAAAAAAAAAAACCCCTTGGTGTCAGAACATTCCTCAGCCATTGAGCTGTTGAGTTAAATATAAACATTGTAGTTTTAGTTCTGTAGATCAAAGAGAATAAATTCTGTGTGTAAAATAAAGTTTAACCTCTTAAATACTGAACCTTTTTATAACACTTGTTAGTTTAAAGTTAAAAATATTATTTTTTCCTAGAAATAGAACCCCTCAAACACACACATATATATATATATATATATATATATATATTACATACACACACACACACACACACACACATATATTACATACATACACACACATACTGGTTTGAAGCGGTTTATCGGGACTCTGGCCGCAGCTCTCAGCCATAACCCCGGAATTGTTTTCAGACAGCGATTTTTATTTTTTGGGGGGGGGGAAACATCAGATCAATGGAGTTTTTTTTATTGATGCTTTCCAGGCTGGAGGAAAGTTCTGAGGTCTTTTAGACCCCCAAATGTCTCCATAAAGAGGACCTGTCATGCTTTATTACTATCACAAATGAGGTTTACATTTCTTGTGATGGCAATAAAAGTGATAATAAAAATTTAAAGGGACAGTGTCAAAATAATTTTTTTTTAATGAATAAAAAAATAAAAAATGAAAGCGCCCCCATCCGTAGGTCGCGCACACACGTGTAAACAGCGTTCATAGTACACATGTGAGGTATCACCACGAACGCTATAGCGAGAGCGACAATTCTAGCACTAGATCTCCTCTGCAACTCTAAACTGGTAACCTGTAAACATTTTTAAAGCGTTGCCTAGGGAGATTTTTAACAGCTGAGAGATCAATGTTTGTTTTGATCTGAGGCTTTCCAGGGTAGAAGAGAGATTTGGGATCTTATAGACCCCGGACCTTTCCATAAAGAGGACCTGTCATCCCTTATTTCTATCACAAGGGATGTTTACAGTGTAAAAATAAATAAATAAATAAATAAATCAAAAAGCCCCCCTCCCCCACCCCCTTCGTGCTCACACGTAGAAGTGAACGCATATGTAGGTTGCGCCCGTATATGTAAACGGTGTTCACACCCCACGTGAGGTATCGCCACAAATGTTATGGCGAGAGCAAAAATTCCAGCGCCAGACGACCTGTGACTCTAAACTGGTAACCGGTAATAATGTTTAAAGCGTCATCTATGGAGATTTTTAAGTACCGTAGTTTGGCAACATTCCATGAGCGAGCGCAATTTTAAAGCATGATTTGTGAGGTATCTAGTAACTTGGCGTAATATAATATTTTATATTTTACCAAAGAACTGGCTATTAGTGTCTTTTTACATAAAAATTCAATAAAGTGACAGCAATAGACATGTGACAGGTACTCTTTATGTAGAGATCTGGGGTTTATAGGATCCTTCCTCTGCCCTTCAAAGCATTTGATTACATAAAAGATTTGTAAAAACGGCGCCGTTTACTTCCAGGGAAACCGGAAGTGATGTTAGCTCATCGCTTCCGGGTTCCTAAATCATAGAGGCAATCAGAGCCATTCCAGTCTTTGTTCACCTCTATGATCAGCCAGTGGATGCGCTGGCTCGTGGGACGGGACAGCCTGTTTAAGCCACGGAAGGTGGCAGGAGGGGGGACAAATGAATGGGCTCTCCTGTCCCGTGCAAACCACACATAGGTATGACCCTAGGGTAAGACTTGGGTTAAGTTGTAATATAAAAATAGTTTGCTTTACACACAGAGGGGAAAGAGATAATCACAGAACATGAGAATGTCTAATAATGGTGTTAAAGCTACAGCACATGGAAAAGATGATGTACTAATTGTTCCTCTCCTATAGGTGTACCTGGCGACCCACCGTGATACTCTTACACGGGTGGCATTGAAGATGGTGAAGAAGGAGTCGATGCTTGGGAGCTCCACATCCACCTTGATTGAAAGAGAAGTCCTGGAAATGGTGCAGAACATCCCATTCTGTGCCCAGGCCTACGCCACATTCCAGACAGAGGTAAGTCAATTGTTGGAAAATGTAATGTATAGAAGAAAATTAGGATATCTGCATTTCACCACTTGCTGCCCAAGGATGTCCCTGTACGTCCTTCAGCTGCAGTGATTATACGGGGATGACGCCCGGGCATCATCCGGTAACTGTTTTTTGGCCGGGGATTCTCTTTTTTGTAAAAGCAATCCTAGCAGCTAATTAGTTGCAGGATCACTTTTACAAGCAGGGAGATGAAAGTGGTGTTCTCCCCCCACCCCCTCGCCACCTTCCTGGGCTCAAGCATCTCACCGGTCAACCCAGGATTGCAGCTAGCTGACCATAGAAGGTCCCCAAAGACCTCTATAGTCTAAGAAACAGGAGGCAACAAGTATTTTGTCACTTTAGGCTTTGTGTTTACTGGCCGGCTGCAGGCACAGATCGGTCTGATCGGCTGCTTTGGAGGCCAAAAAGGAGAGGTCTGGGGTCTAATAGATCCCTGATCCCTCTATAAAGAGGACCTGTCAATGCCTATTGCTGTCACAAGGGATGGGTACATTCTTTGTGACAGCAATAAGTGATAGGAAAGAAGGAAAGAAAGAACGAAAGAAATAAATATACAACATCCACCAATTTCTCTAGGGCCTTTACTTAAAAAAAAAAAAAAAAATACATATAATGTTTGGGGCCTCTAAGTAGTTTTCAAGCAGATTTTTTTACATGTAGGAGAGAAGTGTAAGAAATGGCACAGTAGGCAAGTGGTTAAAAGGGAAGCTAAAATAAAAACAGCTTTTGGTATTAACTACATTAAAGTGGTTCTAAGGCCTCAAGGTTTTACACCTGAATGCATTCTATGCGTTAAGGTAAAAAAAAAAAAACCTTCCATATCACAGACTGCCCCCTCACCGCAATACGTACCTGAGCCCCATCTCGATCCAGTGCTGTACATGGAAGCTGCGGCTCTCATGGCTTTGTCCCTCCTCCCTAGGGAGATCGATCGCAGTGGGAGCCATCGACTCCCGCTCATGTTAATCAACTCCAGTGACAAGGGAGTGGGAGGGCAGGGCAGAGTCCTGCTGTCTATGTCAATGGACATAGCAGCGGGTTTCGAGAGCGAGCCAGTACGAGTGCCCCCATAGGAATCAACTTCCTATTGGGGACACCAGCAAAAGAGAAGGAGCCAAGAGGGGACCCATTTGGGGCCATCTGTGCAATTGTATTGTGCAGAGCATTAAGTATAGAGATGTTTGTTATTTTATTATTTCCTTTTGCAACCACTTTAAGGAAATAGAAATATTGAATACATCACTGGAACCAGGTGATGATTTATATACTTAATGGGGACAGATGGATGTTGGATGGATGGCAATATATAAGCAGATAGAAGTAGATATAGGGAGACGTCATGCAGGGTATTCTAATAGAGAATTCGAATTTTACATTCATTTGAACCTTCTAATGGATCCATTCACTGACCTGTCTATTTCTTTCCCCAGAATCATTTATGCTTTGTGATGGAATATATGGGACAAGGAGATCTGGCACACCAAATACAGGAGACATGGTTACCCCTCCCCACCATCAGACGAATGTCGGCAGAACTCCTCTGCGGTCTACAAATCTTACATTCCAGAGGAATATTTCACAGGTAAGTATCTTTACTATAATCTTCAATCATTTCCCCTTCTGCTGCCTAAACCTGCACTAAACCCCACTTGTAAGGAGGAGGAGGATGGTGAGCGCACACTTACCCCTTCGTCCTCCTCCATCCAATGTCTGCCCTTCTGCTGGCCGTATACAAAGGGATAAGAGGAAGGTTGGACGTACATTGGATGGCTTGAATCGTTTAATAAAGAAGCCTCACTTTGCTCAGATTTGATGGCATTCTCCACCAGGACTGATCAATTCTGATGAAAACAATTATTTATTGATCATATCGTAAATCTAGTGCAATCAATTCATGAAAGATACGATCGTTTCCTGGATTGTATAATTCTGTGCATGGGCAGCACTAGGAAAGGGAACTTTGTGAATGTTGATCCACCTATGAACCTGTAATATTGGGATAAGGGGGGGGGGGGGGAATTGTCTGAACCACAGAGCTAACACTCTTTTTCTCCATAGGGACCTGAAGCCTGCAAACATCCTGATACATCTTAACGGTCACGTGTACATTGCGGACTTTGGCTCCGCAGCGACAGGAATGTTTGGACGCTACCTGCAGGAAGACAATGGAACGATCCTATACTACCCGCCAGAGGTAAGTAAAGGTCCAGTGATCGGCTGGTGCAATGTGCTCATACACAGGGCAAATATCAGACAATCTATGTAAATGTATGCTGGAAATTAATCCATCTCTCTCTGATTTTCCTACAGCTGATCAACGAACAGCCACACAATCAAGTGGTAGATTATTTTTCCCTGGGGGTCCTACTATATGAGGCAGCCTTTCGTGCCCATCCATTTCTAAGAGGTGGTATTAAACGCCTGCTGTTCTCTATATTGTATGAGACACCATTTTACCCGGACGACGCCGACCCCAACCTGGTTGATTTTCTACAGAGGGTAAGTAGTGACAGTCCCAGCGGGACAAGGAAAGTAGACATATAGGCTCAACCAATGAGTCCGTCTGCTTTATAAATGGAAGATGCCGGTCTTTTTTCTACCATTACGGTCATCTTATATTTTCCTGTTCTCTTTCCCCCCATAGCTCCTGTCCAAAGAACCTGACGAGCGTGAAAGAGCCATCGCCGACATTGAACACCACCCTTTTTTCCAAGGAATAAATTGGGTGGAGCTGGCTGCAGGGGAGACAGACCCCCCATTCCATCCCCTTTGGAAGGTAAGTAGAAATTTGGGTTCACCCGATATGATTCCATACACACAGCTGGGACCCATCGGAAAAGAAATGATGTTTGTGAGATGTATCATTGTGCTTAGAGAGAAGCCGTGAGGACCAGATTCATGAAAGAAGCTGAATATTCCATCTTCCCTTATTATAATTGTGCAGCATTGTTATTTCCCACATTAGATTTACTGGAATCTGATTCGTCAGTTTGAGAACCCGGGGGGAGGAGTCACCTAAGCTCTGACAGCGCTGTCTCCCAACAACAAATAACAGAGCTCTGTACACACTCTCATTTCTCTTAGAGCTCTGTTATATGATAGGTTGTGCACTGGCAGACCTCTCACCCCGATTCTCAATCTGAAGACTCAGGGGACACAAGTAAAATAAGGGGACAAATATAAACCTTTCAGAAAAGAGTTTGCACAATTATAATAGTGAAGATCCACATCCTTGCTTCTGCACAGTGGTGGCCGGTATCTGACATCTCACAGTCATATGGGCTTGGATGACCCATAGAGGGGGAAATGGCCTCCAGAGATCATAGAGGGATTTCTTCTACTCATTCATAATTCTCATTGTTCTCTCTCTCTCTTTCAGAGCCACAGATTACAAAGAAGGACAATAATAAATCTAGAGGACGTCATGAATCCAAAAGAGGCCATCTCCAACCAAGAAGAGGCCATCTCCGACCAAGAAAAGGACATGATGGATCAAGAGGAGGAAATGATAGATCAAGAGGAGGAAATGATAGATCAAGAAGAGGAAATGATAGATCAAGAAGAGGAAATGATAGATCAAGAAGAGGAAATGATAGATCAAGAAGAGGAAATGATAGATCAAGAAAAGGAAATGATGGTTCAAGAAGAGGAAATGATGGATCAAGAAAAAGCCATCTCAGCCAGTGAACAGGCCCTGTTCAATGGGTTCTCATTCGTCAGTGAGGAATGGATAGCCATGCAGGAATAGGAATGGACGGTAACATCCAAAAACACAAAAGAGGTACGAAAGTAGATTTTGGAAATCTGACATAAACGCACCATTTCAGACAGATTTCACAGCATCTACCACCATTATAATCAGCAAACATCATATAACCCCGGAACATACAAGGCTCAATTCACTAAACATGGCATCAAAAATTGCGGTAAAAAAAGCATGTGGTATTTTTAAAAAATGTTATCAATTCATTAAAACCACTAATATACAGAATGTGCTATTTCTGCTGTATTTCAGGATAGAAATATACAATATTCTTTGCACATTTATCTGGTTGCTGAGAAGCCGGCACCCATAAGTCATCGCTGTCGTCAGCCTCCTAACATACCCCTCATAGAGATAACAAGGAGTAGATACATTGATGAGCATGATGGAAATCAGGTAGAATGGTAGAAGACGGTCACATGTGTCCATTATTAGGGATTCCTGGAGACCCCTCTGTACTGAATGGGGTGTCAATAGTGACAGGGGGGGGTGTATGGGCTATGCTAATGAAAGTGAAAAGAGTGTGAAATTTGTCTTCATCATTGGTCAAGAGGAATGTAACACCCATTTATTAAACATCACTGTCTCATTTATTACAGAAGACTGAAGAATCGCTGCCCTACAGATATACATCAAGTAAGAGGTTTCCAAAGAAGAAGATCACAGAACATGGATCTTCCATGGACCATGGCGGGGAAGGGACAAGGGGAAATAGACAAGAGAGGACTTAATGGGGTTTTCGGGGGTAATGAGGATACCATTGGAGGAACGTGATAGGTTGACACTTGGGGTGTGGGGTTGGAAAGATCTACGCAATCTACATAAAAAAAAAAAAAAAAGGATCCAAAGAAGAAGACCACAGAACATGGATCTTCCATGGACCATGGGTGGGGGTGGAGTGACATAGGCAAGAGGGGACCATGATGGGGGTAGGGGGTAATGGTGATACCATAGGAGGAATGTGATAGGTGGACATACAGGGTGTGGGGTTGAACAGATCTACACCATCTACATCAGGAAAATGAATTCCAAAGAAGATCACAGAACATGGATCTTTATTGGGGGGGGGAGGGACAAGGGGAAATAGACAAGAGGGGACAAGGGGACATAATGGGGTTTCAGGGTAATGGGGATACCATAGGAGGAACGTGATAGGTTGACACTTGGGGTGTGGGGTTGGACAGATCTACGCCATCTACATCTAAAAAAAGGATTCCAAAGAAGACCACAGAACATGGATCTTCCATGGACCGGGGGGGTGTTGGACGGGGGGGAGTGACATAGGCAAGAGAGGACCATGATGGGGGTAGGGGGGTAATAGTGATACCATAGGAGGAATGTGATGGGTGGACACACCGGGTGTGGGGTTGAACGGATCTACACCATCAGAACATGGATCTTCCATGGACAATGGAGGGGGGTGGGGGGGTGGGCATAGACAAGAGAGGACCATGATAGGGTTGGGGGGGTAGTGGGGATACCATGGGAGGAACGCGATAGGTTGACAGTCAGGGTGTGGGGGTTGTACAGCTCTACGCCATCTACATCAGGAAAATGGTTTCCAAAGACGACCACAGAACATGGATCTTCTATGGACCATGGGAGAAGGGGGGAAGGGGACTTAAAAGCATTAAACCAAATAACAACCCGGAGATTTCAAAACCATTTCCACCTGAAAGAAAAAAGGAGATCTTAAGCATGAAGATGTATGCACAGATAGACAGAGCATGTGATTCCTTCATCCTCAAATCGGGAGGACTGAGATTTTTTGACCGAAGGCAAGATGAACTCCAAATTGCAGATGAGTTTGGTTACGTGTCCAGGTAAAAACAGGACTAACATTTATTTTCTGACACACACTGGTCAACATACAATGACTGGCATGCACTGACCTACACTAACAGAGGACGTCCAGATGTACATAAACTGACCGGTCCATGCTTTAGATCAGGAGTCTCAAACTAGCGGCCCTCCAGCTGTTGCGGAACTACAAGTCCCATCATGCCTCTGCCTATGGGAGTCATGCTAGTAACTGTCAGCCTTGCAAAGCCTCATGGGACTTGTAGTTCTGCAACAGCTGGAGGGCCAACAGTTTGAGACCCCTGCTTTAGATAGATGTACACAGACAGACAACCAAATTAGGAGAGAGTAGATCGCACACACAGATTATAGGATGAGGCCTACTACAAACATACATCCAACATTAGAAAAAGGATGACTAGCATCCAGTAGGGTAGCTTAGTGTAGTTAGTGTAGGTCCTGCCCTAGAAGAGTCTACCTTGCCGTGGTGGGCAGGCTTGGAATCTCTTGGTCAAAAGTGTGTCAGCGAATGGGCGAGAGGATCACTAGATCTTCACTTCTGGCCAATTGATTTTACCAAAGGACTCTTGGTTTAATCAGAGTATATATAGTTGGAAAAGGAAAGAATGTGTATAGATTCATAATTATACTTTCATAAACACACAATAAAAAATTGGTATATTTACATTTGAATTGCTTCCTCTTTTATTTAATCCTTTCATGACCGGGGGTCATTACCACTTGGATGCACAGGCCACATTTGCAAGGCTGGAAAGGGCTCTATGGCTACTTCTTCCACTTCTGGTGTGTGTGGGGATGTGTAATAGGTGTTTATGTATTAACATGTGTCCTAACCATGTATATATGTATGTAATGACAAGCCCCTTATGTGACAGTAGTGACAAGGTCCTCTCAATGGAGACATCAGGGGTCTTCTAGCTTCACCCCAAGAACAGGATATACGATTAAATCCTGTAATGAAACATTCCCCTTAAATTGATTTTTTTTAAACAACATGTCATACTTACCTCCACTGTGCAGCTCGTTTTGCACAGAGTGGCCCCCGAACATCCTCTTCTGGGGTCCCTCGGCGGCTCCTCCCCGCATTAGATAACCCCCTAGGAGAAGCGCTCTCCTGAGGGGGTTACCTTGCGGGCGCGGTCCCGAGTTCAGCATTTGCGTCCACAGCCATAAATGCCGTACTCGGCCCGCCCCCCGGCGCTCGCGTCATTGGATTTGATTGACAGCAGTGGGAGCCAATGACTGTGCTGCTATCAATCTATCCAATCAAGAGCCGGGACCCTGTGGAGAGGATGGCGCGTCCCCGCTGAGGAGATGAAGGGGCTCAGGTAAGTAAAAATGGGGGACTGGTGACTGCCAGGTGTTTTGGGATCATGGGGGAGGACATCAGTAAAAAGAATTATATGACAGGTCAGGGTTCAGGCGGTGACATGGGAGGTGGAGGGATCACACATTGCCTTTCTAGCCGGTGATCCACTTTCCCCGTACAGCTACCTCCTGCTATACCAATTCTGTATCATCTCACCGCAACCTCGCCCTGAGGTCCAGTAACCAGAAGTGATGCAATGGGGGGGCTGGTCCGAGAACGCTGAAACTCACTAGCTCCTCCCCTTCCACCAAGGAAAGCTTCCCTACTTCATAAGAATCTGCACTACACTGGATGTGGGCGGAGCCAGGGAGGAACACACCCCCTTCCAGATCTTATCACTATGTGTGTCCCCGGCTGGAGATTTAAATCCCCCATGTGTCCGTATATAACACTGAAATTATCACATAGAATACATCCCCCATGTGTCCGTATACAACACGACTATCATCACATAGAATACATCCTCCATATGCCTGTGACCCTGTCCTCTCATCACAGGGGAAGGCACAGATCATATAACACAATGACCCTATAATACAGTCTTCCTCTCACTGACACCAATGTAAGGGACATTCTTCCTTCTAATGGATATACAATTGTGTGCCCTCTAGTGGCCGTTCTGGGCTGTTCAATCTGAGTGTGTGCGCTCTTCTTCTCCAGCTGCAGTAGTTGGATTGGCCTGAAGAGGCCGCTATTGAGCTCAGCAAGAGAAGGAAAGCATGCACTGTGCATGCGCAGTTTGTACACCCGCCTGGAGTGACCACTACTCAGCACACAATTTTAGTGTCCAGACGGTCCTGTAAATGACAGATGGGAATAGGAAGAAGGGATCGGTTGTTTTTTGCAGAGGTCCCCACACCTCCATGTGTAATGGAAGGAGGAGAAGTCTTTTATTGTGGATTGGACAGATTGGTGTCACAGCAGCTTTGAGCCGTGATTTGGTCCTCAGCACTGCCAGGACCCATAAAACCGGTCACCTAATCCGCTATGGCTACACTTAGGAAGGCCATACATTACACAAGGAAGGCCATACATTACACAACAGATTCCAGGAAAGAAAAATCACTCGATTTCCCCATCAGCACAGTCAGTGTTAATGGGGAAATCCCTCCAACAGTGATATTGTGTTCTGTCGCCAGAGAGCCTTCCCTGCAGAACACAATGATCACCGCTGGTGGCAATAACCGCCAGCAGAGAAAGCATGAAACAAATCAGACAGGTTCATTGTACAGAGGTGGATCAACCTCAGTACAACCAGCCTGCCCATAGATGGATCAAATCTCGACTGATCCCCGCTCAACCAGCCGAGCTTCCATCCATCTATGTACAATAACACAACTTCCACAGGAGCCCAGAACCCCCCTTCTCACCTGCAGAGCTGACAGCTCACTGTCACCCAGGTTCCGGGCTGGAGGGTTGGAGGTCATCCTTCCTGAACACCGGAGGTGACCCCAAAAGGTGTGAGGTCACAGCACAACGCACGCTGCTCCAGAGATGACATGGACTGCGCACAACCAGAGACACCGACAGACACACAATGTCCTGAAAAGAGAAAGAAACATCAACCCCGCCCCTTCACAACAGTCCCCTCCCCTAACTCTCCAACCTCGCCTCTTCACAACAGACCCCCCCTGACTCTCCAACCTTGCCCCTTCACAACAGTCCCCTCCCCCTACTCTCCAACCCCGCCCCTTCACAACAGTCCCCTCCCCTTGACTCTCCAACCCCACCCCTTCACAACAGTCCCCTCCCCTTGACTCTCCAACCCCGCCCCTTCACAATAGTCCCCTCCCCCTGACTCTCCAACCCCGCCCCTTCACAACAGTCCGCTCTCCTAACTCTCCAACCCCGCCCCTTCACAACAGACCCCCCTGACTCTCCAACCCCGCTCCTTCACAACAGTCCCCTCCCCCTACTCTCCAACCCCGCCCCTTCAAAACAGTCCCCTCCCCCGAGTCGGTCAGTCTATTGGTGGGTTGGTCGTTCAGTCGGTGGGTGGGGGGTTTGTTAGCAGTGGCGGCTGGTGCACATTTTTAGGGGGGAGCAAAGTGAAAAATACAGAAAAAATAAAAACTGTGCCCCGTGCCCACCATCTGCCCGGCACTTACCCCGTGGGATGACTCCTGTGTCCTCCATGCGTCTCTTTTAGTTCTGCTAGGCGTCCAATAAGGGCAACTGTGCCTTCAGCCAATCAGGTGACAGGTATCAGACCCGCACCTCCTGATTGGCGGAGAGGCGGTTCAGTTTTAGAAAAGTGAATATTCATTCTCTTTACTAACACATCTGGGTGGACTGCGAGTGCAATGCTCTGCGCTCCGAGTTCACCTTTTTGAAGCCTATTAGAGCCTCTGGCTAATCAGGTACTTCAAAAATACCCCCCCCCCCCCCCCCGTAATTCATGTGCCCGGCGTCCTATTGCAATAATTGCCATTTTATTCTCTAGGGTCTCTGCCAAAAAAAATATATAAATGGGGGAAGGGGGGGTACAAGTACCGTAATTTTCTAGCAAAAAATAATAATTTAAAATCGTGAAGAAAAAGTACCAGAGAAAGCCTGGTCAGTCAGTATGGTAGTGTCGGTATGTGGTGGCAGTCAGTGAGCGGTATGGCAGTGTCAGTATGTAGTTGCAGTCAGTGGGCGGTATGGTAGGGGCGGTATGGTAGGTACAGTCAGTGAGCGGTATGGCAGTGTCAGTATGTAGTTGCAGTCAGTGGGCGGTATGGTAGGGGCGGTATGGTAGGTACAGTCAGTGAGCGGTATGGCAGTGTCAGTATGTAGTTGCAGTCAGTGGGCGGTATGGTAGGGGCGGTATGGTAGGTACAGTCAGTGAGCGGTATGGCAGTGTCAGTATGTAGCTGCAGTCAGTGGGCGGTATGGTAGTGTCGGTATGGTAGGTACAGTCAGCGAGCGGTATGGTAGTGTCGGTATGTGGTGGCAGTCAGTGAGCGGTATGGTAGTGACTACTGCAATATATGTCTGACGTTTATATTATTAACCATCAAGTTTGACTGGTGCCGATCTGAAAGATCCTGCAAAATTCAAGCCAGACAGGGACAATGCCGTATGATCTTCAAGCAATGCGGTCCCTTTTATGCCCTGTTGACTCTTACATACCTACCCCTAAATCTTCCTGTCCAGCTGGTACAGGAAGAATACCCCCCTTTAGGGAGACTTTGCGGTTTGATGTTTGGGGTAAAAGCCTGCGAGATGTTTGGGGCTGAGGGCAGGGTGGGGGGAAGGGGAGTTAGGATCCTCAGTTTTGGATCAAAAAAAGGTTATGCTTTTTTTTTTTTATTCCTTTTTTTCTTATTTGGTTTCTTTGTGCCTCCTTTTTCACAAGTTCCGCCTGAGAGGGGGTTCTGTTTATAGTTCCTTTTTTGTGTACCCAAAAAAATTATTCGAATAACTGAACCTAAAAGTGCTGCTAATGTTTACCTTAATGCTATAATATATGTACTAACATATTACCCCCAGAGGGTGGAAACAAAATTTAGTTATGTAATGTGCTTCCGCCTGGGGAGATCTGACGCCATTGTACTCCCATATACAGAATCCTTTAGATCACACTATTTTATAACTACCCTGCAGTCCCTTAAACTCCTCTCATGGAATGTGAGAGGGCTTAATTCCAAGATCAAGAGGGCCCTAGTATTTAACCACTTGCTTACTGGGCACTTAAACCCCCCTCCTGTCCAGGCCAATTTTCAGCTTTTAGCGCTGTCGCACTTTGAATGACAATTGCGCGGTCATACAACACTGTACCCAAATTACATTTTTATCATTTTTTTCCACACAAATAGAGCTTTCTTTTGGTGGTATTTGATCACCTCGGCGGTTTTTAGTTTTTATTTAAAAAAATTGAAAAAGACCGAATTTAAAAAAAAAAATGTGTATTTTTTTTATTATAAAATTTTGCAAACAGGTAATTTTTCTCCTTCATTGATCTACGCTGATGAGGCGGCACTGATGGGCACTGATAGTTGGCAGTGATGGGCACTGATGGGTGGCAGTGAAGGGCACTGATCGGTTTCACTGATGGCAGCACTGCTAGGTGGCACTGATTGGCACCACTGGTGGGCATTGAGAGGTGGCACTTTTGGGCATTGAGAGGTGGCACTGCTGGCACTGGCAGGTGGCAATTGCAGGTGGCACTTGCAGGCACTGATGAGGCATATGTGCCTCCTTCCTCTTCGGGACCGATGTCCCTTTAACATAAGCCGGCGATCAGCTTTTTTTTCCTCCTCACGCTGTCAGCGTGAGGAGAAAAAAAAAAAAAAACGATCACAGAGCTTTTGTTTACATCATGTGATCAGCTGTCATTGGATGACAGCTGATCACATGGTAAGGGACCGGGATCGGAAGTCTCAGTGACTCGGTGATCACAGAGCGTGCACCGCGCGCCCTGCAGGGTGCGCGTGCACAGGGGAGGACGTCCCATGATGGCCTCCCGGAGATTGAGGTCCGCGCTGTAGCCGTCATTCGGCTATGGCCCGGACCTCAAGTGGTTAAATATATCCTAAAGCGTAAGCCACACATCATATTCCTCCAAGAATCACATCTAGTGGGCTCTAAGATGCTGGATCTTCACAGGGCTTTTATAGGTAGAGCATTCCATTCCACATAATCCAGCTATGCTAGGGGAGTATCCGTTCTTGTGTCCAAATCATTAATATACACTACCAAGATGGTGAAATTGGACCCTCTGAGTAGGTTTGTGGCCCTGGTATTGATTATTAATAACCAATCATATACCTTTGTAGCGGTATATATAACACCCCCATTTACAATAGGGGTGTGGGAGACAATGATGGCGCAGGTGCTTCAGGTGGCGGAGGGACCTATTGTTTTGGCTGGTGATCTAAACGCAGTACTATCGCCAGACAAAGATAGGTTTGGGATGACGACAGTGGGAGGATCCCCACTGGAAGCCTGTATAAAACCTTATGATCTGGTGGAGGCATGGAGGTGGAAACACCCTGACGCCAAGGAGTATTCCTGTTTTTCCTCTACTTTTAACACTTTCTCTAGATTAGACATGTGTTTCGTATCCAGGGAACTGTTACCAAGGGTGTTGGGAGCTCAGTACCTGCCAAGGGCCATCATGGACCACCCCCCCCTGCCTCTTACCATTGATATGGAGAAACCAGGGGGTATGTAGTGTGGAGGCTGAGCCCCTTGTGGCTTAAGGAGGAGTGCTTCGAGAGGTCCACTGCAACGTCCATTAATAACTTTTGGGCAGAAAACAGAAGAGAAGTCCCGGTAGGGGTAACCTAGGATGCATTCAAAGCAACACTCAGGGGCTCTATTTCAGGAATGATCAAACAGCTCCAAATCAGACAGGGAATGGAAGATCAGGGAGTCGGAACAGATAGCTACAGAGACTGAAGTGGATTACATTAAAAATCCAAACCCTGATACGCATAGGATATGGAGGGAGAGTATACGCCAATTAGATTTGGTTTTAGTAGAAAAAAAAAAAAAAAAACGCAGAAAAAATTACTTTACCAATCACAGCGTATCTTTGAATTTAGGGATAAAAACAGTAGGCTACTAGCCTACCTAGCACATTCACACCAGGCACCGACCTCTATCCCACGTATCTGACACGCACATGAAACTTTTTACATCGCACGCAGATATAGCTGATGCCTTTCTAATATTCTACTCTGAAGTATATACCTCAAAGGGTAGACTATGGGAAGGAGGAGGTACAAGAATATCTGACCCCAATACCCCCACTTGAGCTCACGGGCAGAGGAACTTGACTTTCCCCTTACAGTAGAGGAGGTTATAGCGGCTATACAGTCCCTAGATCCAAATAAAACACCAGGATAGGATGGCCTCCCAGTTGAGTGGTGTAACGACACCCCGAGTACGAAAGGGGTTAAAGTCGTTTAGGACATTCCATACCCAAACACAAAGGCCGCTACCAAACACTCCAATCAGCCGAACCAGGAACAAATACGAATAACTCTCCCCCCAAATACGAGACAAAGCTCTGTCTTAAGGGTCAACCAGAGTCTGTGTGTCTTGGGGGACATGGACCTGAATCTAAAGTAATGCCACCTCAAGGGTCCCCAGGCATACAGCTCACAAAGAGCACTGTTCCCCCAAATGCCAGGGCCCATAATCGGTTGGCAAGAGGCTGGCATTCAGTCCCCTCCAAAAGCCTCTATCCTGGCTAGGTCTGTCACAAGTGGTATGGCACGTATACCGAAAGCATAGCACCTAAATGAATGCAAATGTACGAGGATGCATATGATCGGGGTATACTTCCCGAGTCTATGAGGGAGGCACCGATAGTGTTGATTCCTAAGCTGTACAAGGACCATGACCTAAGTGAATCATACAGGCCGATATCTCTTAGCTAAACTTCTGGCCAAACGATTAAATAAAGTGATCGCCTCTGTTATCCATCCTGATCAGACAGGCTTCATTCCTGAGAGGTTGACTGCCATGAATCTGAGGCGCCTCTTTACTATAATGCAAATCGAAGGGCCCCACCCCGGATATTCAAGTGGTGGTGTCACTTGATACACACAAAGCGTTCGACTCTATAGAATGGCCATACCTAATAGCGGTCCTTAGGTGGCTGAGCTTCGGCCCTAGATTTATAAAATGGGTTAAAAACTTTTATATGCAGAACCAAGAGCCAGACTTAGGGTTAACAATACTATTACGGACCCATTCATTATAGCTAGGGGCACGCGGCAGGGGTGCGCTTTGTTGCCCCTGCTGTTCGCCCTGGCAATAGAGCCACTGGCGGCTCTATTAAGAGGGGATGGAAATATCAAGGGCTGTAAGGTTAAGGAGAGGGAAGAGAAAACATCTCTATATACAGATGATATGCTCCTGTATCTGGACGAGGCAGAGGGCTCGTTGACCACTGCCCTGGACAGAATCTCAGACTTTGGGAAATATTCTGGATTCAAAGTAAACTGGAATAAATCCATAATATTCCCCCTTCGATTACGACCCGAGACTGCCCCCCGGAGGTTCCACTGAAGATAGTCTCCAAATTTCGATACTTAGGGGTCGAGATCCAGCTGCCATTAAGTACATACGTATCCAATAAGTTGTCCCCCCTGTGTTCCCTATAAAGGAAAGTGCGCAAGCATGGGCTGAGCTGCCTCTCGGCCTCCTTGGACGAATCAACATATTCAAAATGATTCACCTGCCCAGGTTTCTATAACTGTTCTGGCATGCCCCGATTTATATCCCTAAGAAATGGTTGACAGGTATAAATAAGATAATCTCCTCCTTTCTTTGGGGACCTTAGCCAGCTAGAGTATCCCTGGAGACACTTTACTTGCCAATAAGGTCAGGACCGCCGAACCCGCAGTGCTACTACTTGGCAGCCCAATTGACACATGTGCATTGGTGGAGCTTTCCACAAATGAATATCGCCTCGGTAGCAGCCCAGGCAGCTCAGGTTCATTCATATGAAGCGCTGATCAATGTCCTTTGCAGGAACGGTCCATATCCAGAACAGGGGGCAGATATTATTTGAAATTGTCATACAAAATATTTCATGTGTGCAATGCTAGAACGGGTGGCACCAGCCTAGTTAAATCACCTAATGCTCCACTGTGGCATAATCCTCAGCTTAAAGAAATAGCCAAGGTGCCGGGCGGTGCATGCTGGGCAGCTTATGGGGTTAAATATGCCCATCAGCTTTTCAGGGATGGAATCTTTAGATCTTTCATAGATTTGAAGACTAAATACGGAGTTCCGAATACATTCCTTTTTTAGATACCTTCAGCTACGTCACGCAGCAACAGCTCAATATAGTGGGGGGGGGGGGGGGGAGTGGCGCTCTCCCCCTTCTAATATGGAAAAACAAATTGCTCATGAGGATCACTCGAAGTTGATGTTTAAATATTATTTCACACTGCTGACATCCTCCTCCCCCAGAATGGAGAGGGTGGCTGCACAATGGAAAATAGATCTACCGTCCGTTACGGAGGAATCCTGGTCTGAGGCTCTAGATACACTTGTGCCCTCGATCTCAGCTAGAGATAAAATGCTCCAGTTTAATTACCTACACAGAACTTACTACACCCCCAAACGATTGCATAAGATGGGTAGAAGGGAGTCTCCAGTGTCCTCGCTGTAATGCAGCAGTGGGAGACTTCTTCCATATGATATGGCAGTGCCCTCGGGTGGCTGGAAGACAATCCTCACATATTTGAAGGATGCACTGGAGCTCCCAAACGTATATTCTCCAGCCAGATGTCTCCTAAGAGACCTAGAGGAAGAAGAATTATCCACATCACAGAAGACCCTTTTGAAAATAGTCTTTTGATACGCCAAAAAGGCTCTGGCTCTTACATGGAGGAATCCGACCCCCCCTTCCCTACAAAACTGGCCGAAGTTAGTTAACCACTTGCCGACCGCCTCACGACGATATACGTCGGCAGAATGGCACGGGCAGGCCGAATCACGTAGCTGTACGTGATCTGCCTCCCGCGGGCGGGGGGGTCCAATTGGTGCCCGAGGCGGTCGGCGTTTGTCCCCCGGCAATCGGAGGTGAGGGGGAGGCCATCCATTCGTGGCACCCCCCTCGCGATCGCTCCCGGCCAATAAGATCATTCCTCTGCTGCTGTATGCTAAACAGCAGCAGAGGAAATGATGTCATCTCTCCTCGGCTCGGTATTTTCCATTCCGGCGTCGAGGAGAGAAGACTTCAATGTGAGTGCACAAACACTACACACACAGTAGAACATGCCAGGCACACATAACACCCCCCTTTACCCCCCCCCCCCGATCACCCCCTAATCACCCCCCCCCCCCCCCCACACTGACACCAAGCAGTTTTTTTTCTTTTTTTTCTGATTACTGCATTGGTTTAAGTTTGTGACAGTTAGTGTGGTAGGGCAGTTAGTGTTAGCCCCCTTTAGGTCTAGGGTACCCCCTAATAAAGTTTTAACCCCTTGATCACCCCCCCCCCCCGTCGTCAGTGTCACTAATCGATCATTTTTCTGATCGCTGTATTAGTGTCACTGGTGACGCTAGTTAGGGAGGTAAATATTTAGGTTCGCCGTCAGCGTTTTATAGCGTCAGGGACCCCCATACACTATCTAATAAAGGTTTTAACCCCTTGATTGCCCCCTAGTTAACCCTTTCACCACTGATCACCGTATAACTGTTACGGGTGACGCTGGTTAGTTAGTTTATTTTTTATAGTGTCAGGGCACCCACCGTTTATTACCGAATAAAGGTTTAGCCCCCTAATCGCCCGGCGTTGATATGCGTCGCCCCAGGCAGCGTCAGGTTAGTGCCAGTAGCGCTAACACCCACGCACACACCGTACACCTCCCTTAGTGGTATAGTATCTGAACGGATCAATATCTGATCCGATCAGATCTATACTAGCGTCCCCAGCACTTTAGGGTTCCCAAAAACGCAGTGTTAGCGGGATCAGCCCAGATACCTGCTAGCACCTGCATTTTGCCCCTCCGCCCGGCCCAGCCCACCCAAGTGCAGTATCGATCGATCACTGACACTTACAAAACACTAAACGCATAACTGCAGCGTTCGCAGAGTCAGGCCTGATCCCTGCGATCGCTACCAGTTTTTTGGTAGCGTTTTGGTGAACTGGCAAGCACCAGCGGCCTAGTACACCCCAGTCGTAGTCAAACCAGCACTGCAGTAACACTTGGTGACGTGGCGAGTCCCATAAGTGCAGTTCAAGCTGGTAAAGTGGCAAGCACAAGTAGTGTCCCGCTGCCACCAAGAAGAAGACAAACAGGCCCGTCGTGCCCATAATGCCCTTCCTGCTGCATTCGCCAATCCTAATTGGAACCCACCACTTATGCAGCGCCCGTACTTCCCCCATTCACATCCCCAACCAAATGCAGTCGGCTGCATGAGAGGCATTTTCTTTATGTCCTCCCGAGTACCCCTACCCAACGAACCCCCCCAAAAAAGATGTCGTCTCTGCAGCAAGCGCGGATATAGGTGTGACACCCGCTATTATTGTCCCTCCTGTCCTGATAATCCTGGTCTTTGCATTGGTGAATGTTTTGAACGCTACCATTCACTAGTTGAATATTAGCGTAGGGTACAGCATTGCACAGACTAGGACACACTTTCACAGGGTCTCCCAAGATGCCATCACATTTTGAGAGACCCGAACCTGGAACCGGTTACAGTTATAAAAGTTACAGTTACAAAAAAAAGTGTAAAAAAAAAATAAAAAAAAAAAATATATAAAATAAAAAATAGTTGTCGTTTTATTGTTCTCTCTCTCTCTATTTACTCTCTATTGTTCTGCTCTTTTTTACTGTATTCTATTCTGCAATGTTTTATTGTTATTATGTTTTATCATGTTTGCTTTTCAGGTATGCAATTTTTTATACTTTACCGTTTACTGTGTTTTATTGTTAACCATTTTTTTGTCTTCAGGTACGCCATTCACGACTTTGAGTGGTTATACCAGAATGATGCCTGCAGGTTTAGATATCATCTTGGTATCATTCTTTTCAGCCAGCGGTCGGCTTTTATGTAAAAGCAATCCTAGTGGCTAATTAGCCTCTAGACTGCTTTTACAAACAGTGGGAGGGAATGCCCCCCCCCCCACCGTCTTCCATCTTTTTCTCTGGCTCTCCTGTCTCAACAGGGAACCTGAGAATGCAGCCGGTGATTCAGCCAGCTGACCATAGAGCTGATCAGAGACCAGAGTGGCTCCAAACATCTCTATGGCCTAAGAAACCGGAAGCTACGAGCATTTTATGACTTAGATTTCGCCGGATGTAAACAGCGCCATTGGGAAATTGGGAAAGCATTTTATCACACCGATCTTGGTGTGGGTCAGATGCTTTGAGGGCAGAGGAGAAATCTAGGGTCTAATAGACCCCAATTTTTTCAAAAAAGAGTACCTGTCACTACCTATTGCTATCATAGGGGATATTTACATTCCCTGAGATAACAATAAAAATGATAAAAAAAAAAAAAAAAAAAATGAAAGGAACAGTTTAAAAATAAGATAAAAAAAGCAAAAAAATAATAAAGGAAAAAAAAAATAATAAAAAAAAAAAAAGCACCCCTGTCCCCCCCTGCTCTCGCGCTAAGGCGAATGCAAGCGTCGGTCTGGTGTCAAATGTAAACAGCAATTGCACCATGCATGTGAGGTATCACCGCGAAGGTCATATCGAGGGCAGTCATTTTAGCAGTAGGCCTCCCCTGTAAATCTAAAGTGGTAACCTATAAAGGCTTTTAAAAATGTATATATTTTGTTGCCACTGCACGTTTGTGCGCAATTTTAAAGCATGTCATGTTTGGTATCCATGTACTCGGCCTAAGATCATCTTTTTTATTTCATCAAACATTTGGGCAATATAGTGTGTTTTAGTGCATTGAATTAAAAAAAGTGTATTTTTTCCCCAAAAAATGCGTTTGAAAAATCGCTGCGCAAATACTGTGTGAAAAAAAAAATTAAACATCCACCATTTTAATCTGTAGGGCATTTGCTTTAAAAAAATATATAATGTTTGCGGGTTCAAAGTAATTTTCTTGCAAAAAAAAATAATTTTTTCATGTAAACAAAGTGTCAGAAAGGGCTTTGTCTTCAAGTGGTTAGAAGAGTGGGTGATGTGTGACATAAGCTTCTAAATGTTGTGCATAAAATGCCAGGACAGTTCAAAACCCCCCAAATGACCCCATTTTGGAAAGTAGACACCCCAAGCTATTTGCGGAGAGTCATGTCAAGTCCATGGAATATTTTATATTGTGACACAAGTTGCGGGAAAAAGACAATTTTTTTTTTTTTTTGCACAAAGTTGTCACTAAATGATATATTGCTCAAACATGCCATGGGCATATGTGAAATTACACTCCAAAATACATTCTGCTGCTTCTCCTGAGTACGGGGATACCACATGTGTGAGCCTTTTTGGGAGCCTAGCTGCGTACGGGACCCCGAAAACCAAGCACCGCCTTCAGGCTTTCTAAGGGCGTGAATTTGTGATTTCACTCTTCACTGCCTATCACTGTTTCGGAGGCCATGGAATGCCCAGGTGGCACAAACCCCCCCCAAATGACCCAATTTTGGAAAGTAGACACCCAAAGCTATTTGCTGAGAGGTATAGTGAGTATTTTGCAGACCTCACTTTTTGTCACAAAGTTTTGAAAATTGAAAAAAAAAAAAAAAAAATGTTTTTTTCTGGTCTTTCTTCATTTTCAAAAACAAATGAGAGCTGCAAAATACTCACCATGCCTCTCAGCAAATAGCTTGGGGTGTCTACTTTCCTAAATGGGGTCATTTGGGGGGGTTTGTGCCACCTGGGCATTCCATGGCCTCCGAAACTGTGATAGGTAGTGAGGAGTGAAATCAAAAATTTACACCCTTAGAAATCCTGAAGGCAGTGATTGGTTTTCGGGGCCCCGTACGTGGCTAGGCTCCCAAAATGTCCCACACATGTGGTATCCCCATACTCAGGAGAAGCAGCTAAATGTATTTTGGGGTGCAATTCCACATATGCCCATGGCCTGTGTGAGCAATATATCATTTAGTGACAACTTTTTGTAATTTTTTTTTTTTTTTTTTTTGTCATTATTCAATCACTTGGGACAAAAAAAATTATTATTCAATGGGTTCAACATGCCTCTCAGCAATTTCCTTGGGGTGTCTACTTTCCAAAATGAGGTCATTTGAGGGGGGTTTTGTACTGCCCTGCCATTTTAGCACCTCAAGAAATGACATAGGCAGTCATAAACTAAAAGCTGTGTAAATTCCAGAAAATGTACCCTAGTTTGTAGATGCTATAACTTTTGCGCAAACCAATAAATATACGCTTATTGACATTTTTTTTTACCAAAGACATGTGGCCGAATACATTTTGCCCTAAATGTATGACTAAAATTGAGTTTATTGGATTTTTTTTTATAACAAAAAGTAGAAAATATCATTTTTTTTCAAAATTTTTGGTCTTTTTCCGTTTATAGCACAAAAAATAAAAACCGCAGAGGTGATCAAATACCATCAAAAGAAAGCTCTATTTGTGGGAAGAAAAGGACGCAAATTTTGTTTGGGTACAGCATTGCATGACCGCGCAATTAGCAGTTAAAGCGACGCGGTGCCAAATTGTAAAAAGTGCTCTGGTCAGGAAGGGGGTAAATCCTTCCGGGGCTGAAGTGGTTAATAGTGCCCTACCAATGTACAAACCGACCTACCAGGCTAGAGGATGCACTAAAAAGTTTGATAAAGTATGGGGAAAAAATGATTAAAAAATGTATTGGGAGAAATTGTAGTATGATTGTGGAGGTGATTGTCTTAGAAAAAGTTATACTAATAACGGAAATTAATGTATAATAGGTTATATCATAATATTCTAAATGGGACACAGTACAGACACAAAAATGGTCTAGCAATTTGACAACAGTTTTTTATTGTTTATAATCTAAAAATGGAATGCTTGGTTATCAACAGATACATGGTTTAGTTACATGATATTAAGCTCAGACTGAAATGTACTTAAGATAAATTATAAGAAAATGTGAAACGTAATATTGAAGTGTACAATCTTGTAAAATTTAATAAAATTTACCTTTAAAAAAAAAAAAAAAAAAAAAAAAGACAATGAGCGGTGTGTTAGTGTCGGTATGTGGTGGCAGTCAGTGAGTGGTATGGCAGTGTTGGTATGTGGTGGCAGTCAGTGAGAGGAATATTAGGTGCAGTCAGTGAGCAGTATTGAAGTGTTGATATGGTGAGTGAGTGCAGTCAGTGAGCGGTATGGAAGTGTCGGTACGTGGTGGCAGTCAGTGAGCGGTATGGAAGTGTCGGTACGTGGTGGCAGTCAGTGAGCGGTATGGAAGTGTCGGTATGTGGTGGCAGTCAGTGAGCGGTATGGAAGTGTCGGTATGTGGTGGCAGTCAGTGAGCGGTATGGAAGTGTCGGTATGTGGTGGCAGTCAGTGAGCGGTATGGAAGTGTCGGTATGTGGTGGCAGTCAGTGAGCGGTATGGAAGTGTCGGTACGTGGTGGCAGTCAGTGAGCGGTATGGAAGTGTCGGTACGTGGTGGCAGTCAGTGAGCGGTATGGAAGTGTCGGTATGTGGTGGCAGTCAGTGAGCGGTATGGAAGTGTCGGTATGTGGTGGCAGTCAGTGAGCGGTATGGAAGTGTCGGTATGTGGTGGCAGTCAGTGAGCGGTATGGAAGTGTCGGTATGTGGTGGCAGTCAGTGAGCGGTATGGAAGTGTCGGTATGTGGTGGCAGTCAGTGAGCGGTATGGAAGTGTCAGTATGTGGTGGCAGTCAGTGGGCAGTATGGAAGTGTCGGTATGTGGTGGCAGTCAGTGGGCAGTATGGAAGTGTCGGAATGTGGTGGCAGTCAGTGGGCAGTATGGAAGTGTCGGAATGTGGTGGCAGTCAGTGGGCAGTATGGAAGTGTCGGAATGTGGTGGCAGTCAGTGGGCAGTATGGAAGTGTCGGAATGTGGTGGCAGTCAGTGGGCAGTATGGAAGTGTCGGAATGTGGTGGCAGTCAGTGGGCAGTATGGAAGTGTCGCTATGTGGTGGCAGTCAGTGGGCAGTATGGAAGTGTCGGAATGTGGTGGCAGTCAGTGGGCAGTATGGAAGTGTCGGTATGTGGTGGCAGTCAGTGGGTGGCATGGTGGGTGAAGGCAATGAGACGTATAATACTGTCGGGATGGTGGATGCAGTCAGTGAGCGGTATGGTAGTGTCGATCAGGGCAGTCTTAATGAGCGGGCACACTTGGGCTCCGCCCAGGGGCCCCAGCTGCATGGAGGGCCCCTGCACTTCCCTTGTCCCTACGCAGCTTAGTTGGTAACATGTACTGCTTTCTCAAGTCAATCGGGTCAGCAGGAGTATCAGTGGTGCGGGGGAGGCTGCCTGTAACACTCCCCTCTCATTTAATCAAGTTAGGCTGTTCCTCTGAGATCTTCAATATCTCCCGAGGCAGACAAAGTTTTTGGGTGGAACCAGGTGTGTGGCTGCCTCCTCCACTCCTCCTACAGCAGGGGTGTCCAAACTTTTTTCAAAGAGGGCCAGAGAGCCGACCATTTTGCCTGATATTCTTTGAACCATTAAAATTAAATGCTAATTAACTAATACTGTACACTGCCCAACAAGAATTCTTTAGGGTTTATAAAAGAAAAAATTTGCGCTAGGTGTGTAAATCAAATTCTAAGTGATTAAAACAACCTGTGAAGGAATATCCTGCAGCTAAGCACTATAACCTTGATAAAGGGCACTATTAGATAAATACAGAAAAAAGTGCAGCGCTGGATATATGCAAAAACCCATTAAATGGTGCTATTGAATAATATTTGTATATGAACCATGTACATTTGAAATAAATCAAGCACAAATATATACAACTATGTAAAAGAAGTGCTTCACCATAGGAATATGTGTGTGGTTACTACCACCATACTGACATATCTAAAAATTCAAAATACAAAACAAAACAAAAATGTCCATAGAAAGTTCAAAATTGAAGTGACTTTGCTGTAGAGATAAATTCGTGACTGTCACCGTGATGTACGCCCGTCACCTTGTGTAAATTAAAGGCTTACCAGACAGCCTCTGATCAGAGGCATAATAGCATCAAACCGTGGTGTTGTCCTCACAGGGAATAGGTCTCTCCCAGGGTGGTGAATGTGTGTCAGCAAACGATCTCCATAAGCCTCCAGACAGCAACCCAATGAGGAAAAATCACTCCCAGATATCCAAGAGGAAAGAAAGAAACTCCAATAGTGCAGAGCGTTTTAACTTTCCTTTATTAAAAATCGCCACATCGGCATCCATAAAAACTTTTCCTTGCAAGGACGTATACTAAAAACAACTCAGCTCAAAAACGAAACTCCGCGCATGCGCCGTCGGTACGAGCGTGTCTACCCTACGGCCGTTTCGTCAGAAATGACATCATCAGGCCCCTTATGATGTCATTTCTGACGAAACGGCCGTAGGGTAGACACGCTCGTACCGACGGCGCATGCGCGGAGTTTCGTTTTTGAGCTGAGTTGTTTTTAGTATACGTCCTTGCAAGGAAAAGTTTTTATGGATGCCGATGTGGCGATTTTTAATAAAGGAAAGTTAAAACGCTCTGCACTATTGGAGTTTCTTTCTTTCCCCTTGGATATCTGGGAGTGATTTTTCCTCATTGGGTTGCTGTCTGGAGGCTTATGGAGATCGTTTGCGGACACACATTCACCACCCTGGGAGAGACCTATTCCCTGTGAGGACAACACCACGGTTTGATGCTATTATGCCTCTGATCAGAGGCTGTCTGGTAAGCCTTTAATTTACACAAGGTGACGGGCGTACATCACGGTGACAGTCACGAATTTATCTCTACAGCAAATCTATGGACATTTTTGTTTTGTTTTGTATTTTGAATTTTTAGATATGTCAGTATGGTGGTAGTAACCACACACGTATTCCTATGGCGAAGCACTTCTTTTACATAGTTGTATATATTTGTGCTTGATTTATTTCAAATGTACATGGTTCATATACAAATATTATTCAATAGCACCATTTAATAAGTTTTTGCATATATCCAGCGCTGCACTTTTTTCTGTATTTATCTAAGAATTCTTTAGCCTTTGTGGCTGTGTGGTGAAGAGTCTAAGGGCCCTTTCACACTGGGGCGGCGTCGACGGTAAAGCGCCGCTATTGTAAGCGGCGCTTTACCGTCGGTATTTGGCAGCTAGCGGGGCGGTTTTACCCCGAGCTAGCGGCAGAGAAAGGGTAAAAAACCACCACAAAGCACCTCTGCAGAGGCGCTTTGCCGGCGTTATAGCCGCGCCGTCCCATTGATTTCAATGGGCAGGAGCGGTGAAGGAGTGGTATATACTCCGCTCCTTCACCGCTCCGAAGATGCTGCTGGCAGGACTTTTTTTCCCGTCCTGCTAGCGCACCGATCCAGTGTGAAAGCCCTCGGGGCTTTCACACTGGAATCAAAGCAGCGGCACTTTCGGGTCGGTTTGCAGGCGCTATTATTAGCGCAATGGCGCCTGCAAACCGCCCCAGTGTGAAAGGGCCCTAAGGATGAACTCAGGCACTTGATTGGATATACCGTATTTATCGGTGTATAACACTCACAGTCTTATAACACCCACCATCACTTTAAGAGGAAAGTTTCAGGAAAAAAATAAAATTTTAAAGAATAAAGAATTGTAAAGCAAAATAAGGGTCAGTGCCCATCAATACAGCCTCACCAGTGCCGTGAACGCAGCCTTTCCCCGGTGCCGTGAACGCAGCCTTTCCCCGGTGCCGTGAAAGCAGCCTTTCCCCGGTGCCGTGAACGCAGCCTTTCCCCGGTGCCGTGAACGCAGCCTTTCCCCGGTGCCGTGAACGCAGCCTTTCCCCGGTGCCGTGAACGCAGCCTTTCCCCGGTGCCGTGAACGCAGCCTTTCCCCGGTGCCGTGAACGCAGCCTTCACCGGTGCCGTGAACGCAGCCTTCACCGGTGCCGTGAGCGCAGCCTTCACCGGTGCCTTGAACGCAGCCTTCACCTGTGCCTTGAACGCAGCCTTCACCAGTGCCTTGAACGCAGCCTTCACCAGTGCCTTGAACGCAGCCTTCACCAGTGCCTTGAACGCAGCCTTCACCAGTGCCTTGAACGCAGCCTTCACCAGTGCCTTGAATGCAGCCTTCACCAGTGCCATGAATGCAGCCTCACAATTGCCATGAATGCAGTGCAGCCTCAGTTGTGCGTTGAATGCAGCCTCACCATTGCCATGAATGCAGCCTCTGAATGTGCGGCGCTCAGCGATTCATTGGGGGCTACAAAAGAGATATGTCCAAATTACCAGTGGGGCCGCATTAAACCGAAACGTGGGCCGCAATTGGCCCCCGGGCCAGACTTTGGACATGCCTGTCCTACAGACTCATTCACTCAAGCTGAGTAGGAGAGACCACAGCAGCCCGAAACTGTATGCATCCAGCAATGATGTATGTGACTGAGCACATGTCACTGCATACAGCATTACCTTCCAATATTTCACCCTATACTGTCCAATCTTACCTCTGTACTGCCCTAAACTGTCCAAACCTACCTCTGTACTGTTCTATACTGTCCAATCCTACCTCTGTACTGCCCTATACTGTCCAAACCTACCTCTGCACTGCCCTATACTGTCCAATCCTACCTCTGTACTGCCCAAACCTACCTCTGTACTGCCCTATACTATCCAATCCTACCTCTGTATTGCCTTATTTTGTCCACTCCTACCTCTGTACTGCCCAAACCTACGTCTGTACTGCCCTATACTGTCCAATCCTACCTCTGTACTGCCCTATACTGTCCAAACCTACCTCTGCACTGCCCTATACTGTCCAAACCTACCTCTGTACTGCCCAAACCTACCTCTGTACTGCCCTATACTATCCAATCCTACCTCTGTATTGCCTTATTTTGTCCACTCCTACCTCTGTACTGCCCAAACCTACGTCTGTACTGCCCTATACTGTCCAATCCTACCTCTGTACTGCCCTATACTGTCCAAACCTACCCCTGTACTATCCTATACTGTCCAATCCTACCTCTGTACTGCCCTATACTGTCCAATCCTACCTCTGCACTGCCCTATACTGTCCAATCCTACCTCTGTACTGTCCTATACTGTCCAATCCTACCTGTACTGTCCTATACTGTCCAATCCTACCTCTGTACTGCCCTATACTGTCCAAACCTACCTCTGTACTGTCCTATACTGTCCAATCCTACCTGTACTGTCCAATCCTACCTCTGTACTGCCCTATACTATCCAATCCTACCTCTGTACTGCCCTATACTGTCCAATCCTACCTCTGCACTGCCCTATACTGTCCAATCCTACCTCTGCACTGCCTAATACTGTCCAAACCTACCTCTGTACTGCCCTATTCTGTCCAATCCTACCTCTGTACTGCCCTATACTGTCCAAACCTACGTCTGTACTGCCCTATACGGTCCAATCCTACCTCTGTATTGCCTTATTCTGTCCAATCCTACCTCTGTACTGCCCTATACTGTCCAATCCTACCTCTGTACTGCCCTATACTGTCCAAAACTACCTTTGTACTGTCCTATACTTTCCAATCCTACCTCTGTACTGCCCTAAACTGTCCAATCCTACCTCTGTACTGCCCTATACTGTCCAATCCTACCTCTGTACTGCCCTATACTGTCCAATCCTACCTCTGTACTGTCCAATCCTACCTCTGTACTGCCCTATACTGTCCAATCCTACCTCTGTACTGCCCAAATCTACCTCTGTACTGTCCTATACTGTCCAAACCTACCTCTGTACTGCCCTATACAGTCCAAACCTACCTCTGCAATGCCCTATACTATCCAAACCTGCCTCTGTACTGCCCAACCCCACCTATGTACTGCCCCTATACTGTGCAAACCTACCTCTGTACTGCCCTATACTGTCCATTCCTACCTCTGTACTGCCCTATACTGTCCAATCCTACCTCTGTACTGCCCTATACTGTCCAATCCTACCTCTGCACTGCCCTATACTGTCAAAACCTACCTCTGTACTGCCCTATACTGTCAAAACCTACCTCTGTACTGCCCTATACTGTCCAATCCTACCTCTGTACTGCCCTATACTGTCAAAACCTACCTCAGTACTGCCCTATACTGTCCAATCCTACCTCTGTACTGCCCTATACTGTCCAATCCTACCTCGGTACTGCCCAACCCTACCTCTGTAAAGCCCTATACTGTCCAAACCTACCTCTGCACTGCCCTATACTGTCCAATCCTACCTCTGTACTGCCCAACCTTACCTCTGTACTGCTCCTATATTGTCCAAACCTACCTCTGTACTGCCCCTATACTGTCCAAACCTAACTCTGTACTGCCCTATACTGTCCAAACCTACCTCTGTACTGCCCTCTACTGTCCAAACCTACCTCTGTACTGCCCTATACTGTCCAAACCTACCTCTGTACTGCCCTATACTGTCCAAACCTACCTCTGTACTGCCCTATACTGTCCAAACCTACCTCTGTACTGCCCTATACTGTCCAATCCTACCTCTGCACTGCCCTATACTGTCCAATCCTACCTCTGCACTGCCCTATACTGTCCAATCCTACCTCTGCACTGCCCTATACTGTCCAATCCTACCTCTGCACTGCCCTATACTGTCCAATCCTACCTCTGCACTGCCCTATACTGTCCAATCCTACCTCTGCACTGCCCTATACTGTCCAATCCTACCTCTGCACTGCCCTATACTGTCCAAACCTACCTCTGCACTGCCCTATACTATCAAAACCTAGCTCTGTACTGCCCAACCCTACCTCTGTACTGCCCCTATACTATCCAAACCTACCTCTGCACTGCCCTATACTGTCCAAACCTATCTCTGCACTGCCCTATACTGTCCAATCCTACCTCTGTACTGCCCTATACTGTCCAATCCTACCTCTGTAATGCCCTATACTGTCCAATCCTACCTCTGTACGGCCCAACCCTACCTCTGTACTGCCCTATACTGTCCAATCCTACCTCTGCACTGCCCTTTACTGTCCAATCCTACCTCTGTACTGCCCAAACCTACCTCTGTACTGCCCCTATACTGTCCAAACCTACCTCTGTACTGCCCTATACTGTCCAAACCTACCTCTGTACTGCCCTATACTGTCCAATCCTACCTCTGTACTGCCCAACCCTACCTCTGCACTGCCCTATACTGTCCAAACCTACCTCTGTACTGTCCTATATTTTCCAGACCTACCTCTGTACTGCCCTATAGTGCCAAGACCTAACTCTGTACTGCCCTATACTGCCCAGACCTACCTCTGTACTTCCCTATACAGCCCAGACCTACCTCTGTACTTCCCTATACTGTCCAAATCTACCCCTGTACTGCCCTATACTGTCCAAATCTACCCCTGTACTGCCCTATACTGTCCAATCCTACCTCTGTAATGCCCTATGCTGTCCAATCCTACCTCTGTACTGCCCTATTCTGTCCAATTCTACCTCTGTACTGCCCTATTCTGTCCAAACCTACCTCTGTACTGCCCTATACTGTCCAAACCTACCTCTGTACTGCCCTATACTGTTCAATCCTACCTCTGTACTGCCCTATACTGTCCAATCCTACTTCTGTACTGCCCTATACTGTCCAATCCTACTTCTGTACTGCCCTATACTGTCCAATCCTACCTCTGTACTGCCCTATACTAGAGGTCGACCGATATATCGGCCAGCCGATATATCGGCCGATATTTGGTGTTTTTTACTTAATCGGCATCGGCCGATTGTGCTGATAAAAAGGCCGATATAACTCAGCGCGACTTGCAAATGACTTCTGAAGTCAATACAAGTTGCCTGTATTCTTCTCTGAAGCGACTTCTCCCCCTCTCTGGGCAGCCTGCCAAATCTGATAAAAAGAACCTGAATTGATACAATGTTTACACTTCTGAATGAGCTGAGCTTTCCTGTGTAGAAGTTCTCAGTTTAACCATTTAAAGACTAAATCTTTTCTGACACTTGTTGCTTACAAGTAAAAATCCTGTATTTTCTGCTAGAAAATCACTTAGAACCCCCAAACATTATATATATTTTTTTTAGCAGAGACCCTAGGCAATAAAATAGCAGTTGTTGCAATATTTTATGTCACACGGTATTTGCGCAGCGGTCTTTCAAACGCAATTTTTTTTGAAAAAATACACTAATAAATAAAAAAAAAAAAACTAAGCAGTAAAGTTAGCCCATTTTTTTTGTCCAAAAGTTTTGATTACCTGTTTTTGTGTATTAATTTTTAACATATAGTTTTTTTTTATATTTTTTTTAATCTAAATTCTACATACAAGTGAACTGATTGGAGGTTTATTTTGTTTAATAAATGTTTAAATGTAAAAAATTTTCTGTATCACTTTAGGTTGCTTTACACACTGCAGCGGGCATGCGCTAGTTTTAGCGGCGCTTTACCGTCATTTTAGCAGCGCTATTCGGCTGCTAGCGGGGAGCTTATAACCCAGCTAGCAGCCGAGGAAGAGGTTAAATGCGCCCCTGAATCGCCGCTGCCGAAACGCTTTGCAGGCGCTTTGGCAGCGGTGTGCATTCATTTCAATGGGCAGGAGTGGTTGTATACACCGCTCCAAAGATGCTGCTTGCAGGACTTTTTTTTAACATCCTGCCAGCGCATCGCCTCAGTGTGAAAGCACTCGGCATATCACACTGAGACTGCAGGGGAGCCGTTTTACAGGCACTTTACAGGCGCTATTTTTAGCCCAAAAGCGCCTGAAAAACGCCCAAGTGTGAAAGGGGTCTAACTGTTAGATTTTATGAGATGAAGGGAAAAAAAAAAAATCGGCCTAATATATCGGCCCAAAAAAATCGGCATCACATATCGGCCATCGGCCACTGCGATTTCTAAATATCGGCATCGGCCAGAGAAAATCCCATATCGGTCGACCTCTACCCTATACTGTCCAAACCTACCACTGTACTGCCCTATACTGTCCAATCCTACCCCTGTACTGCCCTATACTGTCCAAACCTACCCCTGAACTGCCCTATACTGTCCAATCCAACCTCTGAACTGCCCTATACTGTCAAATCCTACCTCTGTACTGCCCTATTCTGTCCAATCCTACCTCTGTACTGCCCTATTCTGTCCAATCCTACCTCTGTACTGCCCTATTCTGTCCAATCCTACCTCTGTACTGTCCTGTACTGTCAAATCCTACCTCTGTACTGCCCTATACTGTCCAATCCTACCTCTGTACTGCCCTATACTGTCCAATCCTACCTCTGTACTGCCCTATACTGTCCAATCCTACCTCTGTACTGCCCTATACTGTCCAATCCTACCTCTGTACTGCCCTATTCTGTCCAAACCTACCTCTGTACTGCCCTATTCTGTCAAAACCTACCTCTGTTATGCCCTATACTGTCCAATCCTACCTCTGTACTGCCCTATACTGTCCAACCCTACCTCTGTACTGCCCTATACTGTCCAAACCTACCCCTGTACTATCCTATACTGTCCAATCCTACCTCTGTACTGCCCTATACTGTCCAATCCTACCTCTGCACTGCCCTATACTGTCCAATCCTACCTCTGTACTGTCCTATACTGTCCAATCCTACCTGTACTGTCCAATACTGTCCAATCCTACCTCTGTACTGCCCTATACTGTCCAAACCTACCTCTGTACTGTCCTATACTGTCCAATCCTACCTGTACTGTCCAATCCTACCTCTGTACTGCCCTATACTATCCAATCCTACCTCTGTACTGCCCTATACTGTCCAATCCTACCTCTGCACTGCCCTATACTGTCCAATCCTACCTCTGCACTGCCCTATACTGTCCAAACCTACCTCTGTACTGCCCTATTCTGTCCAATCCTACCTCTGTACTGCCCTATACTGTCCAAACCTACGTCTGTACTGCCCTATACGGTCCAATCCTACCTCTGTATTGCCTTATTCTGTCCAATCCTACCTCTGTACTGCCCTATACTGTCCAATCCTACCTCTGTACTGCCCTATACTGTCCAAAACTACCTTTGTACTGTCCTATACTTTCCAATCCTACCTCTGTACTGCCCTAAACTGTCCAATCCTACCTCTGTACTGCCCTATACTGTCCAATCCTACCTCTGTACTGCCCTATACTGTCCAATCCTACCTCTGTACTGTCCAATCCTACCTCTGTACTGCCCTATACTGTCCAATCCTACCTCTGTACTGCCCAAATCTACCTCTGTACTGTCCTGTACTGTCCAAACCTACCTCTGTACTGCCCTATACAGTCCAAACCTACCTCTGCAATGCCCTATACTATCCAAACCTGCCTCTGTACTGCCCAACCCCACCTATGTACTGCCCCTATACTGTGCAAACCTACCTCTGTACTGCCCTATACTGTCCATTCCTACCTCTGTACTGCCCTATACTGTCCAATCCTACCTCTGTACTGCCCTATACTGTCCAATCCTACCTCTGCACTGCCCTATACTGTCAAAACCTACCTCTGTACTGCCCTATACTGTCAAAACCTACCTCTGTACTGCCCTATACTGTCCAATCCTACCTCTGTGCTGCCCTATACTGTCAAAACCTACCTCAGTACTGCCCTATACTGTCCAATCCTACCTCTGTACTGCCCTATACTGTCCAATCCTACCTCGGTACTGCCCAACCCTACCTCTGTAAAGCCCTATACTGTCCAAACCTACCTCTGCACTGCCCTATACTGTCCAATCCTACCTCTGTACTGCCCAACCTTACCTCTGTACTGCTCCTATATTGTCCAAACCTACCTCTGTACTGCCCCTATACTGTCCAAACCTAACTCTGTACTGCCCTATACTGTCCAAACCTACCTCTGTACTGCCCTCTACTGTCCAAACCTACCTCTGTACTGCCCTATACTGTCCAAACCTACCTCTGTACTGCCCTATACTGTCCAAACCTACCTCTGTACTGCCCTATACTGTCCAAACCTACCTCTGTACTGCCCTATACTGTCCAATCCTACCTCTGCACTGCCCTATACTGTCCAATCCTACCTCTGCACTGCCCTATACTGTCCAATCCTACCTCTGCACTGCCCTATACTGTCCAATCCTACCTCTGCACTGCCCTATACTGTCCAATCCTACCTCTGCACTGCCCTATACTGTCCAATCCTACCTCTGCACTGCCCTATACTGTCCAATCCTACCTCTGCACTGCCCTATACTGTCCAAACCTACCTCTGCACTGCCCTATACTATCAAAACCTAGCTCTGTACTGCCCAACCCTACCTCTGTACTGCCCCTATACTATCCAAACCTACCTCTGCACTGCCCTATACTGTCCAAACCTATCTCTGCACTGCCCTATACTGTCCAATCCTACCTCTGTACTGCCCTATACTGTCCAATCCTACCTCTGTAATGCCCTATACTGTCCAATCCTACCTCTGTACGGCCCAACCCTACCTCTGTACTGCCCTATACTGTCCAATCCTACCTCTGCACTGCCCTTTACTGTCCAATCCTACCTCTGTACTGCCCAAACCTACCTCTGTACTGCCCCTATACTGTCCAAACCTACCTCTGTACTGCCCTATACTGTCCAAACCTACCTCTGTACTGCCCTATACTGTCCAATCCTACCTCTGTACTGCCCAACCCTACCTCTGCACTGCCCTATACTGTCCAAACCTACCTCTGTACTGTCCTATATTTTCCAGACCTACCTCTGTACTGCCCTATAGTGCCAAGACCTAACTCTGTACTGCCCTATACTGCCCAGACCTACCTCTGTACTTCCCTATACAGCCCAGACCTACCTCTGTACTTCCCTATACTGTCCAAATCTACCCCTGTACTGCCCTATACTGTCCAAATCTACCCCTGTACTGCCCTATACTGTCCAATCCTACCTCTGTAATGCCCTATGCTGTCCAATCCTACCTCTGTACTGCCCTATTCTGTCCAATTCTACCTCTGTACTGCCCTATTCTGTCCAAACCTACCTCTGTACTGCCCTATACTGTTCAATCCTACCTCTGTACTGCCCTATACTGTCCAATCCTACTTCTGTACTGCCCTATACTGTCCAATCCTACTTCTGTACTGCCCTATACTGTCCAATCCTACCTCTGTACTGCCCTATACTAGAGGTCGACCGATATATCGGCCAGCCGATATATCGGCCGATATTTGGTGTTTTTTACTTAATCGGCATCGGCCGATTGTGCTGATAAAAAGGCCGATATAACTCAGCGCGACTTGCAAATGACTTCTGAAGTCAATACAAGTTGCCTGTATTCTTCTCTGAAGCGACTTCTCCCCCTCTCTGGGCAGCCTGCCAAATCTGATAAAAAGAACCTGAATTGATACAATGTTTACACTTCTGAATGAGCTGAGCTTTCCTGTGTAGAAGTTCTCAGTTTAACCATTTAAAGACTAAATCTTTTCTGACACTTGTTGCTTACAAGTAAAAATCCTGTATTTTCTGCTAGAAAATCACTTAGAACCCCCAAACATTATATATATATTTTTTTTAGCAGAGACCCTAGGCAATAAAATAGCAGTTGTTGCAATATTTTATGTCACACGGTATTTGCGCAGCGGTCTTTCAAACGCAATTTTTTTTGAAAAAATACACTAATAAATAAAAAAAAAAAAACTAAGCAGTAAAGTTAGCCCATTTTTTTTGTCCAAAAGTTTTGATTACCTGTTTTTGTGTATTAATTTTTAACATATAGTTTTTTTTTATATTTTTTTTAATCTAAATTCTACATACAAGTGAACTGATTGGAGGTTTATTTTGTTTAATAAATGTTTAAATGTAAAAAATTTTCTGTATCACTTTAGGTTGCTTTACACACTGCAGCGGGCATGCGCTAGTTTTAGCGGCGCTTTACCGTCATTTTAGCAGCGCTATTCGGCTGCTAGCGGGGAGCTTATAACCCAGCTAGCAGCCGAGGAAGAGGTTAAATGCGCCCCTGAATCGCCGCTGCCGAAACGCTTTGCAGGCGCTTTGGCAGCGGTGTGCATTCATTTCAATGGGCAGGAGTGGTTGTATACACCGCTCCAAAGATGCTGCTTGCAGGACTTTTTTTTAACATCCTGCCAGCGCATCGCCTCAGTGTGAAAGCACTCGGCATATCACACTGAGACTGCAGGGGAGCCGTTTTACAGGCACTTTACAGGCGCTATTTTTAGCCCAAAAGCGCCTGAAAAACGCCCAAGTGTGAAAGGGGTCTAACTGTTAGATTTTATGAGATGAAGGGAAAAAAAAAAAATCGGCCTAATATATCGGCCCAAAAAAATCGGCATCACATATCGGCCATCGGCCACTGCGATTTCTAAATATCGGCATCGGCCAGAGAAAATCCCATATCGGTCGACCTCTACCCTATACTGTCCAAACCTACCACTGTACTGCCCTATACTGTCCAATCCTACCCCTGTACTGCCCTATACTGTCCAAACCTACCCCTGAACTGCCCTATACTGTCCAATCCAACCTCTGAACTGCCCTATACTGTCAAATCCTACCTCTGTACTGCCCTATTCTGTCCAATCCTACCTCTGTACTGCCCTATTCTGTCCAATCCTACCTCTGTACTGCCCTATTCTGTCCAATCCTACCTCTGTACTGTCCTGTACTGTCAAATCCTACCTCTGTACTGCCCTATACTGTCCAATCCTACCTCTGTACTGCCCTATACTGTCCAATCCTACCTCTGTACTGCCCTATACTGTCCAATCCTACCTCTGTACTGCCCTATACTGTCCAATCCTACCTCTGTACTGCCCTATTCTGTCCAAACCTACCTCTGTACTGCCCTATTCTGTCAAAACCTACCTCTGTTATGCCCTATACTGTCCAATCCTACCTCTGTACTGCCCTATACTGTCCAACCCTACCTCTGTACTGCCCTATACTGTCCAATCCTACCTCTGTACTGCCCTATACTGTCCAAATCTACCCCTGTACTGCCCTATGCTGTCCACATCTACCCCTGTACTGCCCTATACTGTCCAATCCTACCTCTATACTGTCCTATACTGTCCAAACCTATCTCTACAATGCCCTATACTGTTCAATCCTACCTCTGCACTGCCCTATACTATCCAAACCTACCTCTGTACTGCCCTATACTGTCCAATCCTACCTCTGTACTGCCCTATACTGTCCTCATCTACCCCTGTACTGCCCTATACTTTCCAAACCTACCTCTGTACTGCCCTATACTGTCCAAACCTACCTCTGTACTGCCCTATACTGTCCAATCCTACATCTTTACTGCCCAACCCCACCTCTGTACTGCCCCTATACTGTCCAAACCTACCTCTGTACTGGCCTATACTGTCCAATCCTACCTCTGTACTGCCCTATACTGTCCAATCCTACCTCTGTACGGCCCTATACTGTCCAATCCTACCCTTGTAATTCCCTATACCGTGCAATCCTAACTCTGCACTGCCCTATAGTGTCAAAACCTACCTCTGTAATGCCCTATACTGTCCAATCCTACCTCTGTACTGCCCTATACTGTCAAATCCTACCTCTGTACTGCCCTATACTGTCAAATCCTACCTCTGTACTGCCCTATTCTGTCCAATCCTACCTTTGTACTGCCCTATACTGTCCAAATCTACCCCTGTACTGCCCTATACTATCCAAACCTATCTCTGTACTGCCCTATACTATCCAATCCTACCTTTGTACTGCCCTATACTGTCCAAATCTACCCCTGTACTGCCCTATTCTGTCCAATCCTACCTCTGTACTGTCCTATACTGTCCAATCCTACCTCTGTACTGCTCTATTCTGTCCAATCCTACCTCTGTACTACCCTATACTGTCCAAACCTACCTCTGTACTGCCTAACCCTAACTCTGTACTGCCCCTATAAAGTCCAATCCTACCTCTGCACTCCACTATACTGTCCAATCCTACCTCTGTACTGTTCTACACTAACCAAACCTACAACTGTACTGCCCAACCCTACCCCTGTACTGCCCTATACTGTCCAATCCTACCTCTGTACTGTCCTATACTGTCCAAACCTACCTCTGTACTGCCCAACCCTAACTCTGTAATGCCCCTATAAAGTCCAATCCTACCTCTGCACTCCACTATACTGTCCAATCCTACCTCTGTACTGCCCTATACTATCCCAACCTACCACTGTACTGCCCTATACTGTCCAATCCTACCTCTGCACTGCCCTATACTGTCCAATCCTACCTCTGTACTGCCCTATACTGTCCAATCCTACCTCTTCACTGCCCTATTCTGTCCAATCCTACCTCTTCACTGCCCTATTCTGTCCAATCCTACCTCTGTACTGCCTTATACTGTCCAATCCTACCTCTGTACTGCCCTGTACTGTCAAATCCTACCTCTGTACTGCCTTATACTGTCCAATCCTACCTCTGTACTGCCCTATACTGTCCAATCCTACCTCTGTACTGCCCTATACTGTCCAATCCTACCTCTGTACTGCCCTATTCTGTCGAAACCTACCTGTTATGCCCTATACTGTCCAATCCTACCTCTGTACTGCCCTATACCGTCCAAATCTACCCCTGTACTGCCCTATGCTGTCCAAATCTACCCCTGTACTGCCCTATACTGTCCAATCCTGCCTCTGTACTGCCCTATACTGTCCAAACCTACCTCTGTACTGCCCTATACTGTCCAATCCTACCTCTGTACTGCCCTTTACTGTCCTCATCTACCCCTGTACTGCCCTATACTATCCAAACCTACCTCTGCACTGCCCTATACTGTCCAAACCTAACTCTGTACTGCCCAACCCTAACTCTGTACTACCCTATACTGTCCAACCCTACCTCTGTACTGCCCTATACTGCCCAATCCTACCTCTGCACTGCCCTATACTGTCCAATCCTACCTCTGTACTGCACAAACCTACCTCTGTACTGCCCCTATACTGTCCAAACCTACCTCTGTACTGCCCAACCCTGCCTCTGTAGTGCCTTATTCTGTCCAATCCTACCTCTGTACTGCCCTATGCTGTCCAAACCTACTTCTGTACTGCGCAACCCTACCTCTGTACTGTCCAACCCTACCTCTGTACTGCCCTATACTGTCCAATCCTACCTCTGTACTGCCCTATACTGTCCAAATCTACCCCTGTACTGCCCTATGCTGTCCAATCCTATCTCTGTACTGCCCTATACTGTCCAATCCTACCTCTGTACTGCCCTATGCTGTCCAATCCTACCTCTGTACTGCCCTACTTTGTCCAATTCTAGCTCTGTACTGCCCTATACTGTCCAAATCTACCCCTGTACTGCCCTATGCTGTCCAAATCTACCCCTGTACTGCCCTATGCTGTCCAAATCTACCCCTGTACTGCCCTATGCTGTCCAAATCTACCCCTGTACTGCCCTATGCTGTCCAAATCTACCCTTGTACTGCCCTATACTGTCCAATCCTACCTCTGTACTGCCCAAACCTACCTCTCTACTGTCCTATACTGTCCAAACCTACCTCTGTACTGCCCTATACTGTCCAAACCTACCTCTGTACTCTCTGTACTGCCCTATACTGTGCAAACCTACCTCTGTACTGCCCTATACTGTCAAATCCTACCTCTGCACTGCCCTATACTGTCCAAACCTACCTCTGTACTGCCCTATAATATCAAAACCTACCACTGTACTGCCCAACCCTACCTCTGTACTACCCTATACTGTCCAATACTACCTCTGTACTGCCCAACCCTACCTCTGTACTGCCCTATACTGTCCAAACCTACCTCTGTACTGCCTTATAATATCCAAACCTACCTCTGTACTGCCCAAACCTACCTCTGTACTGCCCTATACTGTCCAAACCTACCTCGGTACTGCCCTATACTGCCCAACCCTACCTATTTACTGCCCTATACTGTCCAATTCTACCTCTGCACTGCCCTTTACCGTCCAATCCTACCTCTGTACTGCCCAAACCTACCTCTGTTCTACCCTATACTGTCCAATCCTACCTCTGTAATGCCCTATACTGTCTAAACCTACCTCTGTATTGCCCTATACTGTCCAAACCTACCTCTGTACTGCCCAACCCTAACTCTGTACTACCCTATACTGTCCAACCCTACCTCTGTACTGCCCAATCCTACCTCTGCACTGCCCTATACTGTCCAATCCTACCTCTGTACTGCACAAACCTACCTCTGTACTGCCCCTATACTGTCCAAACCTACCTCTGTACTGCCCAACCCTAACTCTGTACTACCCTATACTGTCCAACCCTACCTCTGTACTGCCCAATCCTACCTCTGCACTGCCCTATACTGTCCAATCCTACCTCTGTACTGCACAAACCTACCTCTGTACTGCCCCTATACTGTCCAAACCTACCTCTGTACTGCCCAACCCTAACTCTGTACTACCCTATACTGTCCAACCCTACCTCTGTACTGCCCAATCCTACCTCTGCACTGCCCTATACTGTCCAATCCTACCTCTGTACTGCACAAACCTACCTCTGTACTGCCCCTATACTGTCCAAACCTACCTCTGTACTGCCCAATCCTACCTCTGTACTGTCCAACCCTACCTCTGTACTGCCCTATACTGTCCAATCCTACCTCTGTACTGCCCTATACTGTCCAAATCTACCCCTGTACTGCCCTATGCTGTCCAATCCTATCTCTGTACTGCCCTATACTGTCCAAACCTACCTCTGTACTGCCCTATGCTGTCCAATGCTACCTCTGTACTGCCCTACTTTGTCCAATTCTAGCTCTGTACTGCCCTATACTGTCCAAATCTACCCCTGTACTGCCCTATGCTGTCCAAATCTACCCCTGTACTGCCCTATGCTGTCCAAATCTACCCCTGTACTGCCCTATGCTGTCCAAATCTACCCCTGTACTGCCCTATGCTGTCCAAATCTACCCTTGTACTGCCCTATACTGTCCAATCCTACCTCTGTACTGCCCAAACCTACCTCTATACTGTCCTATACTGTCCAAACCTACCTCTGTACTGCCCTATACTGTCCAAACCTACCTCTGTACTGCCCAACCCCACCTATGTACTGCCCCTATACTGTCCAAACCTACCTCTGTACTGCCCTATACTGTCGAATCCTACCTCTGCACTGCCCTATACTGTCCAAACCTACCTCTGTACTGCCCTATAATATCAAAACCTACCTCTGTACTGCCCAACCCTACCTCTGTACTACCCTATACTGTCCAATACTACCTCTGTACTGCCCAACCCTACCTCTGTACTGCCCTATACTGTCCAAACCTACCTCTGTACTGCCTTATAATATCCAAACCTACCTCTGTACTGCCCAACCCTACCTCTGTACTGCCCTATACTGTCCAAACCTACCTCGGTACTGCCCTATACTGCCCAACCCTACCTATGTACTGCCCTATACTGTCCAATTCTACCTCTGCACTGCCCTTTACCGTCCAATCCTACCTCTGTACTGCCCAAACTTACCTCTGTACTACCCTATACTGTCCAATCCTACCTCTGTAATGCCCTATACTGTCTAAACCTACCTCTGTATTGCCCTATACTGTCCAATCCTACCCCTGTACTGCCCAAACCTACCTCTGTACTGTCCTATACTGCCCAAACCTACCTCTGTACTGTCCTATACTGTCCAAACCTACCTCTGTACTGTGCTATACTGTCCAAACCTACCTCTGTACTGCCCCTATACTGTCCAAACCTACCTCTGCACTGCCCTATACTGTCCAAACCTACCTCTGCACTGCCCTATACTGTCCAAACCTACCTCTGCACTGCCCTATACTGTCCAAACCTACCTCTGTACTGCCTTATAATATCCAAACCTACCTCTGTACTGCCCAACCCTACCTCTGTACTGCCCTATACTGTCCAAACCTACCTCTGTACTGCCCTATACTGCCCAACCCTACCTATGTACTGCCCTATACTGTCCAATCCTACCTCTGCACTGCCCTTTACTGTCCAATCCTACCTCTGTAATGCCCTATACTGTCCAAACCTACCTCTGTAAGGCCCTATACTGTCCAAACCTACCTCTGTATTGACCTATACTGTCCAAACCTACCCCTGTACTGTCCTATACTGTCCAATCCTACCTCTGCACTGCCCTATACTGTCCAAACCTACCTCTGCACTGCCCTATACTGTCCAAACCTACCTCTGCACTACCCTATACTATCCAAACCTACCTCTGTACTGCCCTATACTGTCCAATCCTACCCTTGTACTGCCCTATACTGACCAATCCTAACTCTGCACTGCCCTATACTGTCCAATCCTACCTCTGCACTGCCCTATACTGTCCACACCTACCTCTGCACTGCCCTATACTATCCAAACCTACCTCTGCACTGCCCTATACTATCCAAACCTAACTCTGTATTGCCGAACCCTACCTCTGTACTGCCCTATACTGTCCAAACCTACCTCTGTATTGCCCTATACTGTCCAATCATACCTCTGTACTGTCCTATACTGTCCAACATTACCTCTGCACTGCCCTATACTGTCCAATCCTACCTCTGTACTGCCCTATACTGTCCAACCCTACCTCTATACTGCCCTTTACTCTCCAATCCTACCTCTGTACTGCCCTATACTATCCCAACCTACCACTGTACTGCCCTTTACTGTCCAATCCTACCTCTGTACTGCCCTATACTGTCCAATCTTCCTCTGCACTGCCCTATACTGTCCAATCCTACCTCTGTACTGCCCAACCCTACCTCTGTACTGCCCTATACTGTCCAAACCTACCTCTGTACTGCCCTATAATATCAAAACCTACCTCTGTACTGCCCAACCCTACCTCTGTACTACCCTATACTGTCCAATACTACCTCTGTACTGCCACACCCTACCTCTGTACTGCCCTATACTGTCCAAACCTACCTCTGTACTGCCTTATAATATCCAAACCTACCTCTGTACTGCCCAACCCTACCTCTGTACTGCCCTATACTGTCCAAACCTACCTCTGTACTGCCCTATACTGCCCAACCCTACCTATGTACTGCCCTTTACTGTCCAATCCTACCTCTGTACTGCCCAAACCTACCTCTGTACTGCCCTATACTGTCCAATCCTACCTCTGTATTGCCCTATACTGTCCAATCCTACCCCGTACTGTCCTATACTGTCCAATCCTACCTCTGCACTGCCCTATACTATCCAAACCTACCTCTGTACTGCCCTATACTGTCCAATCCTACCCTTGTACTGCCCTATACTGTCCAATCCTAACTCTGCACTGCCCTATACTGTCCAAACCTACCTCTGTACTGCCCAACCCTACCTCTGTACTACCCTATACTGTCAAAACCTACCTCTGTACTGCCCTATATTGCCCAACCCTACCTATGTACTACCCAACCCTACCTCTGCACTGCCCTATACTGTCCAAACCTACCTCTGTACTGCCCTATAGTGCCCAGACCTACCTCTGTACTGACCTATACTGCCCAGACCTACCTCTGTACTTCCCTATACTGCCCAGACCTACCTCTGTACTTCCCTATACTGTCCAATCCTACCTCTGCACTGCCCTATACTGTCCAATCCTACCTTGGCACTGCCCTATACTGTCCAATCCTACCTCAGCACTGCCCTATTCTGTCCAATCCTACCTCTGTACTGCCCAACCCTAACTCTGTACTGCCCTATACTGTCCAAACCTACCTCTGTACTGCCCTATGCTGTCCAAACCTGCCTCTGTACTGCCCTATGCTGCCCAACCCTACCTCTGTACTGCCCTATACTGTCCAATCCTACCTCTGTACTGCCCTATACTGTCCAAACCTACCTCCGTACTGCCCTATTCTGTCCAATCCTACCTCTGTACTGTCCTATACTGTCCAATCCTACCTCTGTACTGCTCTATTCTGTCCAATCCTACCTCTGTGCTGCCCTATACTGTCCAATCCTACCTCTGTACTGTCCTTTACTGTCCAAACCTACCTCTGTACTGTTCTATACTAACCAAACCTACAACTGTACTGCCCAACCCTAACTCTGTACTGCCCCTATAATGTCCAATCCTACCTCTGTACTGCCCTATACTGTCCAATCCTACCTCTGTACTGCCCTATACTGTCCAATCCTACCTCTGTACTGCCCTATACTGTCCAATCCTACCTCTGTACGGCCCAACCCTACCTCTGTACTGCCCTATACTGTCCAATCCTACCTCTGCACTGCCCTTTATTGTCCAATCCTACCTCTGTACTGCCCAAACCTACCTCTGTACTGCCCCTATACTGTCCAAACCTACCTCTGTATTGCCCAACCCTACCTCTGTACTGCCCTATACTGTCCAAACCTACCTCTGTACTGCCCTATACTGTCCAATCCTACCTCTGTACTGCCCTATGCTGTCCAATCCTACCTCTGTATTGCCCTATGCTGTCCAATTCTACCTCTGTACTGCCCTATTCTGTCCAAACCTACCTCTGTACTGCCCTATACTGTCCAAACCTACCTCTGTACTGCCCTACACTGTCCAATCCTACCTCTGTACTGCCCAACCCCACCTATGTACTGCCCCTATACTGTCCAAACCTACCTCTGTACTGTTCTATACTAACCAAACCTACAACTGTACTGCCCAACCCTAACTCTGTACTGCCCCTATAATGTCCAATCCTACCTCTGTACTGCCCTACACTGTCCAATCCTACCTCTGTACTGCCCAACCCCACCTATGTACTGCCCCTATACTGTCCAAACCTACCTCTGTACTGCCCTATACTGTCCAATCCTACCTCTGCACTGCCCTCTACTGTCCAATCCTACCTCTGCACTGCCCTATACTGTCCAATCCTACCTCTGCACTGCCCTATACTGTCCAATCCTACCTCTGTACTGCCCTATACTGTCCAATCCTACCTCTGCACTGCCCTATACTGTCCAATCCTCCCTCTGTACTGCCCTATACTGTCCAATCCTACCTCTGTACTGCCCTATAATATCCAAACTTACCTCTGCACTGCCCTATACTGTCCAAACCTACCTCTGTATTGCCCTATACTGTCCAATCCAACCTCTGTACTGCCCTATACTGTCAAATCCTACCTCTGTACTGCCCTATTCTGTCCACTCCTACCTCTGTACTGCCCTATTCTGTCCAATCCTATCTCTGTACTGCCCTATTCTGTCCAATCCTACCTCTGTACTGCCCTATTCTGTCCAATCCTACCTCTGCACTGCTCTATACTGTCCAATCCTACCTCTGTACTGCCCTATACTGTCCAATCCTACCTCTGTACTGCCCTATTCTGTCCAAACCTACCTCTGTACTGCCCTATACTGTCCAAATCTACCCCTGTACTGCCCTATGCTGTCCAAATCTACCCCTGCACTGCCCTATACTGTCCAATCCTACCTCTGTACTGCCCTATACTGTTCAATCCTACCTCTGCACTGCCCTATACTATCCAAACCTACTTCTGTACTGCCCTATACTGTCCAATCCTACCTCTGTACTGCCCTATACTGTCCTCATCTACCCCTGTACTGCCCTATACTACCCAAACCTACCTCTGTACTGCCCTATACTGTCAAAATCTACCTCTGTACTGCCCAACCCTAACTCTGTACTACCCTATACTGTCCAAACCTACCTCTATACTGTCCAACCCTACCTCTGTACTGCCCTATACTGCCCAATCTTACCTCTGCACTGCCCTATACTGTCCAATCCTACCTCTGTACTGCACAAACCTACCTCTGTACTGCCCCTATACTGTCCAATCCAACCTCTGTACTGCCCTATACTGTCCAATCCTACCTCTGTACTGCCCTACTTTGTCCAATTCTACCTCTGTACTGCCCTATACTGTCCAAATCTACCCCTGTACTGCCCTATACTGTCCAAATCTACCCCTGTACTGCCCTATGCTGTCCAAATCTACCCCTGTACTGCACTATGCTGTCCAAATCTACCCCTGTACTGCCCTATGCTGTCCAAATCTACCCCTGTACTGCCCTATACTGTCCAATCCTACCTCTGCACTGCCCAAACCTACCTCTGCACTGCCCTATACTATCCAAACCTACCTTTGTACCGCCCTATACTGTCCAATCCTACATCTTTACTGCCCAACCCCACCTCTGTACTGCCCCTATACTGTCCAAACCTACCTCTGCACTGGCCTATACTGTCCAATCCTACCTCTGTACTGCCCTATACTGTCCAATCCTACCTCTGTACTGCCCCATACTGTCCAATCCTACCCTTGTAATTCCCTATACCATCCAATCCTAACTCTGCACTGCCCTATACTGTCAAAACCTACCTCTGTAATGCCCTATACTGTCCAATCCTACCTCTGTACTGCCCTATACTGTCAAATCCTACCTCTGTACTGCCCTATACTGTCAAATCCTACCTCTGTACTGCCCTATTCTGCCCATTCCTACCTTTGTACTGCCCTATACTGTCCAAATCTACCCCTGTACTGCCCTATACTATCCAAACCTATCTCTGTACTGCCCTATACTATCCAATCCTAACTTTGTACTGCCCAATACTGTCCAAATCTACCCCTGTACTGCCCTATTCTGTCCAATCCTACCTCTGTACTGTCCTATACTGTCCAATCCTACCTCTGCACTCCACTATACTGTCCAATCCTACCTCTGTACTGTTCTATACTAACCAAACCTACAACTGTACTGCCCAACCCTACCCCTGTACTGCCCTATACTGTCCAATCCTACCTCTGCACTGCCCTATACTGTCCAATCCTACCTTTGTACTGCCCTATACTGTCCAATCCTACCTCTTTACTGCCCTATTCTGTCCAATCCTACCTCTGTACTGCCCTGTACTGTCCAAACCTACCTCTGTACTGCCCAACCCTAACTCTGTACTACCCTATACTGTCCAAACCTACCTCTATACTGTCCAACCCTACCTCTGTACTGCCCTATACTGCCCAATCCTACCTCTGCACTGCCCAATACTGTTCAATCCTACCTCTGTACTGCACAAACCTACCTTTGTACTGCCCCTATACTGTCCAAACCTACCTCTGCACTGCCCTATACTGTCCAATCCTACCTCTGTACTGCCCTATACTGTCAAATCCTACCTCTGTACTGCCCTATACTGTCAAATCCTACCTCTGTACTGCCCTATTCTGCCCAATCCTACCTTTGTACTGCCCTATACTGTCCAAATCTACCCCTGTACTGCCCTATACTATCCAAACCTATCTCTGTACTGCCCTATACTATCCAATCCTACCTTTGTACTGCCCTATACTGTCCAAATCTACCCCTGTACTGCCCTATTCTGTCCAATTCTACCTCTGTACTGTCTTATACTGTCCAATCCTACCTCTGTACTGCTCTATTCTGTCCAATCCTACCTCTGTACTGTCCTATACTGTCCAAACCTACCTCTGTACCGCCCAACCCTAACTCTGTACTGCCTCTATAAAGTCCAATCCTACCTCTGCACTCCACTATACTGTCCAATCCTACCTCTGTACTGTTCTATACTAACCAAACCTACAACTGTACTGCCCAACCCTACCCCTGTACTGCCCTATACTGTCCAATCCTACCTCTGCACTGCCCTATACTGTCCAATCCTACCTTTGTACTGCCCTATACTGTCCAATCCTACCTCTTTACTACCCTATACTGTCCAAACCTACCTCTATACTGTCCAACCCTACCTCTGTACTGCCCTATACTGCCCAATCCTACCTCTGCACTGCCCTATACTGTTCAATCCTACCTCTGTACTGCACAAACCTACCTCTGTACTGCCCCTATACTGTCCAAACCTACCTCTGTACTGCCCCTATACTGTCCAAACCTACCTCTGTACTGCCCTATGCTGTCCAAACCTACCTCTGTACTGCCCAACCCTACCTCTGTACTGTCCAACCCTACCTCTGTACTGCCCTATACTGTCCAATCCTACCTCTGTACTGCCCTATATTGTCCAATCCTACCTCTGTACTGCCCTATACTGTCCAAATCTACCCCTGTACTGCCCTATGCTGTCCAATCCTATCTCTGTACTGCCCTATACTGTCCAAATCTACCCCTGCACTGCCCTATGCTGTCCAAATCTACCCCTGTACTGCCCTATGCTGTCCAAATCTACCCCTGTACTGCCCTATGCTGTCCAAATCTATCCCTGTACTGCCCTATGCTGTCCAATCCTACCTCTGTACTGCCCAAACCTACCTCTGTACTGCCCTATACTGTCCAATCCTACCTCTGTAATGCCCTATACTGTCCTAACCTACCTCTGTATTGCCCTATACTGTCCAAACCTACCCCTGTACTGTCCTATACTGTCCAATCCTACCTCTGCACTGCCCTATATTGTCCAAACCTACCTCTGCACTGCCCTATACTATCCAAACCTACCTCTGTACTGCCCTATACTGTCCAATCCTACCCTTGTACTGCCCTATACTGTCCAATCCTACCTCTGTACTGCCCTATACTGTCCAAATCTACCCCTGTACTGCCCTATACTGTCCAAATCTACCCCTGTACTGCCCTATGCTGTCCAAATCTACCCCTGTACTGCACTATGCTGTCCAAATCTACCCCTGTACTGCCCTATGCTGTCCAAATCTACCCCTGTACTGCCCTATACTGTCCAATCCTACCTCTGTACTGCCCAAACCTACCTCTGCACTGCCCTATACTATCCAAACCTACCTTTGTACCGCCCTATACTGTCCAATCCTACATCTTTACTGCCCAACCCCACCTCTGTACTGCCCCTATACTGTCCAAACCTACCTCTGCACTGGCCTATACTGTCCAATCCTACCTCTGTACTGCCCTATACTGTCCAATCCTACCTCTGTACTGCCCCATACTGTCCAATCCTACCCTTGTAATTCCCTATACCATCCAATCCTAACTCTGCACTGCCCTATACTGTCAAAACCTACCTCTGTAATGCCCTATACTGTCCAATCCTACCTCTGTACTGCCCTATACTGTCAAATCCTACCTCTGTACTGCCCTATACTGTCAAATCCTACCTCTGTACTGCCCTATTCTGCCCAATCCTACCTTTGTACTGCCCTATACTGTCCAAATCTACCCCTGTACTGCCCTATACTATCCAAACCTATCTCTGTACTGCCCTATACTATCCAATCCTAACTTTGTACTGCCCAATACTGTCCAAATCTACCCCTGTACTGCCCTATTCTGTCCAATCCTACCTCTGTACTGTCCTATACTGTCCAATCCTACCTCTGTACTGCTCTATTCTGTCCAATCCTACCTCTGTACTGTCCTATACTGTCCAAACCTACCTCTGTACCGCCCAACCCTAACTCTGTACTGCCTCTATAAAGTCCAATCCTACCTCTGCACTCCACTATACTGTCCAATCCTACCTCTGTACTGTTCTATACTAACCAAACCTACAACTGTACTGCCCAACCCTACCCCTGTACTGCCCTATACTGTCCAATCCTACCTCTGCACTGCCCTATACTGTCCAATCCTACCTTTGTACTGCCCTATACTGTCCAATCCTACCTCTTTACTGCCCTATTCTGTCCAATCCTACCTCTGTACTGCCCTGTACTGTCCAAACCTACCTCTGTACTGCCCAACCCTAACTCTGTACTACCCTATACTGTCCAAACCTACCTCTATACTGTCCAACCCTACCTCTGTACTGCCCTATACTGCCCAATCCTACCTCTGCACTGCCCTATACTGTTCAATCCTACCTCTGTACTGCACAAACCTACCTTTGTACTGCCCCTATACTGTCCAAACCTACCTCTGTACTGCCCTATACTGTCCAATCCTACCTCTGTACTGCCCTATACTGTCAAATCCTACCTCTGTACTGCCCTATACTGTCAAATCCTACCTCTGTACTGCCCTATTCTGCCCAATCCTACCTTTGTACTGCCCTATACTGTCCAAATCTACCCCTGTACGGCCATATACTATCCAAACCTATCTCTGTACTGCCCTATACTATCCAATCCTACCTTTGTACTGCCCTATACTGTCCAAATCTACCCCTGTACTGCCCTATTCTGTCCAATTCTACCTCTGTACTGTCCTATACTGTCCAATCCTACCTCTGTACTGCTCTATTCTGTCCAATCCTACCTCTGTACTGTCCTATACTGTCCAAACCTACCTCTGTACCGCCCAACCCTAACTCTGTACTGCCCTATACTATCCAATCCTACCTTTGTACTGCCCTATACTGTCCAAATCTACCCCTGTACTGCCCTATTCTGTCCAATTCTACCTCTGTACTGCCCTATACTGTCCAATCCTACCTCTGTACTGCCCTATACTGTCCAATCCTACCTCTGTACGGCCCAACCCTACCTCTGTACTGCCCTATACTGTCCAATCCTACCTCTGTACTGCCCAAACCTACCTCTGTACTGCCCCTATACTGTCCAAACCTACCTCTGTATTGCCCAACCCTACCTCTGTACTGCCCTATACTGTCCAAACCTACCTCTGTACTGCCCTATACTGTCCAATCCTACCTCTGTACTGCCCTATGCTGTCCAATCCTACCTCTGTATTGCCCTATGCTGTCCAATTCTACCTCTGTACTGCCCTATTCTGTCCAAACCTACCTCTGTACTGCCCTATACTGTCCAAACCTACCTCTGTACTGCCCTACACTGTCCAATCCTACCTCTGTACTGCCCAACCCCACCTATGTACTGCCCCTATACTGTCCAAACCTACCTCTGTACTGTTCTATACTAACCAAACCTACAACTGTACTGCCCAACCCTAACTCTGTACTGCCCCTATAATGTCCAATCCTACCTCTGTACTGCCCTACACTGTCCAATCCTACCTCTGTACTGCCCAACCCCACCTATGTACTGCCCCTATACTGTCCAAACCTACCTCTGTACTGCCCTATACTGTCCAATCCTACCTCTGCACTGCCCTCTACTGTCCAATCCTACCTCTGCACTGCCCTATACTGTCCAATCCTACCTCTGCACTGCCCTATACTGTCCAATCCTACCTCTGTACTGCCCTATACTGTCCAATCCTACCTCTGCACTGCCCTATACTGTCCAATCCTCCCTCTGTACTGCCCTATACTGTCCAATCCTACCTCTGTACTGCCCTATAATATCCAAACTTACCTCTGCACTGCCCTATACTGTCCAAACCTACCTCTGTATTGCCCTATACTGTCCAATCCAACCTCTGTACTGCCCTATACTGTCAAATCCTACCTCTGTACTGCCCTATTCTGTCCACTCCTACCTCTGTACTGCCCTATTCTGTCCAATCCTATCTCTGTACTGCCCTATTCTGTCCAATCCTACCTCTGTACTGCCCTATTCTGTCCAATCCTACCTCTGCACTGCTCTATACTGTCCAATCCTACCTCTGTACTGCCCTATACTGTCCAATCCTACCTCTGTACTGCCCTATTCTGTCCAAACCTACCTCTGTACTGCCCTATACTGTCCAAATCTACCCCTGTACTGCCCTATGCTGTCCAAATCTACCCCTGCACTGCCCTATACTGTCCAATCCTACCTCTGTACTGCCCTATACTGTTCAATCCTACCTCTGCACTGCCCTATACTATCCAAACCTACTTCTGTACTGCCCTATACTGTCCAATCCTACCTCTGTACTGCCCTATACTGTCCTCATCTACCCCTGTACTGCCCTATACTACCCAAACCTACCTCTGTACTGCCCTATACTGTCAAAATCTACCTCTGTACTGCCCAACCCTAACTCTGTACTACCCTATACTGTCCAAACCTACCTCTATACTGTCCAACCCTACCTCTGTACTGCCCTATACTGCCCAATCTTACCTCTGCACTGCCCTATACTGTCCAATCCTACCTCTGTACTGCACAAACCTACCTCTGTACTGCCCCTATACTGTCCAATCCAACCTCTGTACTGCCCTATACTGTCCAATCCTACCTCTGTACTGCCCTACTTTGTCCAATTCTACCTCTGTACTGCCCTATACTGTCCAAATCTACCCCTGTACTGCCCTATACTGTCCAAATCTACCCCTGTACTGCCCTATGCTGTCCAAATCTACCCCTGTACTGCACTATGCTGTCCAAATCTACCCCTGTACTGCCCTATGCTGTCCAAATCTACCCCTGTACTGCCCTATACTGTCCAATCCTACCTCTGTACTGCCCAAACCTACCTCTGCACTGCCCTATACTATCCAAACCTACCTTTGTACCGCCCTATACTGTCCAATCCTACATCTTTACTGCCCAACCCCACCTCTGTACTGCCCCTATACTGTCCAAACCTACCTCTGCACTGGCCTATACTGTCCAATCCTACCTCTGTACTGCCCTATACTGTCCAATCCTACCTCTGTACTGCCCCATACTGTCCAATCCTACCCTTGTAATTCCCTATACCATCCAATCCTAACTCTGCACTGCCCTATACTGTCAAAACCTACCTCTGTAATGCCCTATACTGTCCAATCCTACCTCTGTACTGCCCTATACTGTCAAATCCTACCTCTGTACTGCCCTATACTGTCAAATCCTACCTCTGTACTGCCCTATTCTGCCCAATCCTACCTTTGTACTGCCCTATACTGTCCAAATCTACCCCTGTACTGCCCTATACTATCCAAACCTATCTCTGTACTGCCCTATACTATCCAATCCTAACTTTGTACTGCCCAATACTGTCCAAATCTACCCCTGTACTGCCCTATTCTGTCCAATCCTACCTCTGTACTGTCCTATACTGTCCAATCCTACCTCTGCACTCCACTATACTGTCCAATCCTACCTCTGTACTGTTCTATACTAACCAAACCTACAACTGTACTGCCCAACCCTACCCCTGTACTGCCCTATACTGTCCAATCCTACCTCTGCACTGCCCTATACTGTCCAATCCTACCTTTGTACTGCCCTATACTGTCCAATCCTACCTCTTTACTGCCCTATTCTGTCCAATCCTACCTCTGTACTGCCCTGTACTGCCCAAACCTACCTCTGTACTGCCCAACCCTAACTCTGTACTACCCTATACTGTCCAAACCTACCTCTATACTGTCCAACCCTACCTCTGTACTGCCCTATACTGCCCAATCCTACCTCTGCACTGCCCAATACTGTTCAATCCTACCTCTGTACTGCACAAACCTACCTTTGTACTGCCCCTATACTGTCCAAACCTACCTCTGTACTGCCCTATACTGTCCAATCCTACCTCTGTACTGCCCTATACTGTCAAATCCTACCTCTGTACTGCCCTATACTGTCAAATCCTACCTCTGTACTGCCCTATTCTGCCCAATCCTACCTTTGTACTGCCCTATACTGTCCAAATCTACCCCTGTACTGCCCTATACTATCCAAACCTATCTCTGTACTGCCCTATACTATCCAATCCTACCTTTGTACTGCCCTATACTGTCCAAATCTACCCCTGTACTGCCCTATTCTGTCCAATTCTACCTCTGTACTGTCTTATACTGTCCAATCCTACCTCTGTACTGCTCTATTCTGTCCAATCCTACCTCTGTACTGTCCTATACTGTCCAAACCTACCTCTGTACCGCCCAACCCTAACTCTGTACTGCCTCTATAAAGTCCAATCCTACCTCTGCACTCCACTATACTGTCCAATCCTACCTCTGTACTGTTCTATACTAACCAAACCTACAACTGTACTGCCCAACCCTACCCCTGTACTGCCCTATACTGTCCAATCCTACCTCTGCACTGCCCTATACTGTCCAATCCTACCTTTGTACTGCCCTATACTGTCCAATCCTACCTCTTTACTACCCTATACTGTCCAAACCTACCTCTATACTGTCCAACCCTACCTCTGTACTGCCCTATACTGCCCAATCCTACCTCTGCACTGCCCTATACTGTTCAATCCTACCTCTGTACTGCACAAACCTACCTCTGTACTGCCCCTATACTGTCCAAACCTACCTCTGTACTGCCCCTATACTGTCCAAACCTACCTCTGTACTGCCCTATGCTGTCCAAACCTACCTCTGTACTGCCCAACCCTACCTCTGTACTGTCCAACCCTACCTCTGTACTGCCCTATACTGTCCAATCCTACCTCTGTACTGCCCTATATTGTCCAATCCTACCTCTGTACTGCCCTATACTGTCCAAATCTACCCCTGTACTGCCCTATGCTGTCCAATCCTATCTCTGTACTGCCCTATACTGTCCAAATCTACCCCTGCACTGCCCTATGCTGTCCAAATCTACCCCTGTACTGCCCTATGCTGTCCAAATCTACCCCTGTACTGCCCTATGCTGTCCAAATCTATCCCTGTACTGCCCTATGCTGTCCAATCCTACCTCTGTACTGCCCAAACCTACCTCTGTACTGCCCTATACTGTCCAATCCTACCTCTGTAATGCCCTATACTGTCCTAACCTACCTCTGTATTGCCCTATACTGTCCAAACCTACCCCTGTACTGTCCTATACTGTCCAATCCTACCTCTGCACTGCCCTATATTGTCCAAACCTACCTCTGCACTGCCCTATACTATCCAAACCTACCTCTGTACTGCCCTATACTGTCCAATCCTACCCTTGTACTGCCCTATACTGTCCAATCCTACCTCTGTACTGCCCTATACTGTCCAAATCTACCCCTGTACTGCCCTATACTGTCCAAATCTACCCCTGTACTGCCCTATGCTGTCCAAATCTACCCCTGTACTGCACTATGCTGTCCAAATCTACCCCTGTACTGCCCTATGCTGTCCAAATCTACCCCTGTACTGCCCTATACTGTCCAATCCTACCTCTGTACTGCCCAAACCTACCTCTGCACTGCCCTATACTATCCAAACCTACCTTTGTACCGCCCTATACTGTCCAATCCTACATCTTTACTGCCCAACCCCACCTCTGTACTGCCCCTATACTGTCCAAACCTACCTCTGCACTGGCCTATACTGTCCAATCCTACCTCTGTACTGCCCTATACTGTCCAATCCTACCTCTGTACTGCCCCATACTGTCCAATCCTACCCTTGTAATTCCCTATACCATCCAATCCTAACTCTGCACTGCCCTATACTGTCAAAACCTACCTCTGTAATGCCCTATACTGTCCAATCCTACCTCTGTACTGCCCTATACTGTCAAATCCTACCTCTGTACTGCCCTATACTGTCAAATCCTACCTCTGTACTGCCCTATTCTGCCCAATCCTACCTTTGTACTGCCCTATACTGTCCAAATCTACCCCTGTACTGCCCTATACTATCCAAACCTATCTCTGTACTGCCCTATACTATCCAATCCTAACTTTGTACTGCCCAATACTGTCCAAATCTACCCCTGTACTGCCCTATTCTGTCCAATCCTACCTCTGTACTGTCCTATACTGTCCAATCCTACCTCTGTACTGCTCTATTCTGTCCAATCCTACCTCTGTACTGTCCTATACTGTCCAAACCTACCTCTGTACCGCCCAACCCTAACTCTGTACTGCCTCTATAAAGTCCAATCCTACCTCTGCACTCCACTATACTGTCCAATCCTACCTCTGTACTGTTCTATACTAACCAAACCTACAACTGTACTGCCCAACCCTACCCCTGTACTGCCCTATACTGTCCAATCCTACCTCTGCACTGCCCTATACTGTCCAATCCTACCTTTGTACTGCCCTATACTGTCCAATCCTACCTCTTTACTGCCCTATTCTGTCCAATCCTACCTCTGTACTGCCCTGTACTGTCCAAACCTACCTCTGTACTGCCCAACCCTAACTCTGTACTACCCTATACTGTCCAAACCTACCTCTATACTGTCCAACCCTACCTCTGTACTGCCCTATACTGCCCAATCCTACCTCTGCACTGCCCTATACTGTTCAATCCTACCTCTGTACTGCACAAACCTACCTTTGTACTGCCCCTATACTGTCCAAACCTACCTCTGTACTGCCCTATACTGTCCAATCCTACCTCTGTACTGCCCTATACTGTCAAATCCTACCTCTGTACTGCCCTATACTGTCAAATCCTACCTCTGTACTGCCCTATTCTGCCCAATCCTACCTTTGTACTGCCCTATACTGTCCAAATCTACCCCTGTACTGCCATATACTATCCAAACCTATCTCTGTACTGCCCTATACTATCCAATCCTACCTTTGTACTGCCCTATACTGTCCAAATCTACCCCTGTACTGCCCTATTCTGTCCAATTCTACCTCTGTACTGTCCTATACTGTCCAATCCTACCTCTGTACTGCTCTATTCTGTCCAATCCTACCTCTGTACTGTCCTATACTGTCCAAACCTACCTCTGTACCGCCCAACCCTAACTCTGTACTGCCCTATACTATCCAATCCTACCTTTGTACTGCCCTATACTGTCCAAATCTACCCCTGTACTGCCCTATTCTGTCCAATTCTACCTCTGTACTGCCCTATACTGTCCAATCCTACCTCTGTACTGCCCTATACTGTCCAATCCTACCTCTGTACGGCCCAACCCTACCTCTGTACTGCCCTATACTGTCCAATCCTACCTCTGCACTGCCCTTTATTGTCCAATCCTACCTCTGTACTGCCCAAACCTACCTCTGTACTGCCCCTATACTGTCCAAACCTACCTCTGTATTGCCCAACCCTACCTCTGTACTGCCCTATACTGTCCAAACCTACCTCTGTACTGCCCTATACTGTCCAATCCTACCTCTGTACTGCCCTATGCTGTCCAATCCTACCTCTGTATTGCCCTATGCTGTCCAATTCTACCTCTGTACTGCCCTATTCTGTCCAAACCTACCTCTGTACTGCCCTATACTGTCCAAACCTACCTCTGTACTGCCCTACACTGTCCAATCCTACCTCTGTACTGCCCAACCCCACCTATGTACTGCCCCTATACTGTCCAAACCTACCTCTGTACTGTTCTATACTAACCAAACCTACAACTGTACTGCCCAACCCTAACTCTGTACTGCCCCTATAATGTCCAATCCTACCTCTGTACTGCCCTACACTGTCCAATCCTACCTCTGTACTGCCCAACCCCACCTATGTACTGCCCCTATACTGTCCAAACCTACCTCTGTACTGCCCTATACTGTCCAATCCTACCTCTGCATTGCCCTCTACTGTCCAATCCTACCTCTGCACTGCCCTATACTGTCCAATCCTACCTCTGCACTGCCCTATACTGTCCAATCCTACCTCTGTACTGCCCTATACTGTCCAATCCTACCTCTGCACTGCCCTATACTGTCCAATCCTCCCTCTGTACTGCCCTATACTGTGCAATCCTACCTCTGCACTGCCCTATACTGTCAAATCCTACCTCTGTACTGCCCTATTTTGTCCAATCCTACCTCTGTACTGCCCTATTCTGTCCAATCCTACCTCTGTACTGCCCTATACTGTCCAATCCTACCTCTGTACTGCCCTGTACTGTCCAATCCTACCTCTGTACTGCCTATACTGTCCAATCCTACCTCTGTACTGCCCTATAATATCCAAACTTACCTCTGCACTGCCCTATACTGTCCAAACCTACCTCTGTATTGCCCTATACTGTCCAATCCAACCTCTGTACTGCCCTATACTGTCAAATCCTACCTCTGTACTGCCCTATTCTGTCCACTCCTACCTCTGTACTGCCCTATTCTGTCCAATCCTACCTCTGCACTGCTCTATACTGTCCAATCCTACCTCTGTACTGCCCTATACTGTCCAATCCTACCTCTGTACTGCCCTATTCTGTCCAAACCTACCTCTGTACTGCCCTATACTGTCCAAATCTACCCCTGTACTGCCCTATGCTGTCCAAATCTACCCCTGCACTGCCCTATACTGTCCAATCCTACCTCTGTACTGCCCTATACTGTTCAATCCTACCTCTGCACTGCCCTATACTATCCAAACCTACTTCTGTACTGCCCTATACTGTCCAATCCTACCTCTGTACTGCCCTATACTGTCCTCATCTACCCCTGTACTGCCCTATACTACCCAAACCTACCTCTGTACTGCCCTATACTGTCAAAATCTACCTCTGTACTGCCCAACCCTAACTCTGTACTACCCTATACTGTCCAAACCTACCTCTATACTGTCCAACCCTACCTCTGTACTGCCCTATACTGCCCAATCTTACCTCTGCACTGCCCTATACTGTCCAATCCTACCTCTGTACTGCACAAACCTACCTCTGTACTGCCCCTATACTGTCCAAACCTACCTCTATACTGCCCTATACTGTCCAATCCAACCTCTGTACTGCCCTATACTGTCCAATCCTACCTCTGTACTGCCCTACTTTGTCCAATTCTACCTCTGTACTGCCCTATACTGTCCAAATCTATCCCTGTACTGCCCTATACTGTCCAAATCTACCCCTGTACTGCCCTATGCTGTCCAAATCTACCCCTGTACTGCACTATGCTGTCCAAATCTACCCCTGTACTGCCCTATGCTGTCCAAATCTACCCCTGTACTGCCCTATACTGTCCAATCCTACCTCTGTACTGCCCAAACCTACCTCTGCACTGCCCTATACTATCCAAACCTACCTTTGTACCGCCCTATACTGTCCAATCCTACATCTTTACTGCCCAACCCCACCTCTGTACTGCCCCTATACTGTCCAAACCTACCTCTGCACTGGCCTATACTGTCCAATCCTACCTCTGTACTGCCCTATACTGTCCAATCCTACCTCTGTACTGCCCCATACTGTCCAATCCTACCCTTGTAATTCCCTATACCATCCAATCCTAACTCTGCACTGCCCTATACTGTCAAAACCTACCTCTGTAATGCCCTATACTGTCCAATCCTACCTCTGTACTGCCCTATACTGTCAAATCCTACCTCTGTACTGCCCTATACTGTCAAATCCTACCTCTGTACTGCCCTATTCTGCCCAATCCTACCTTTGTACTGCCCTATACTGTCCAAATCTACCCCTGTACTGCCCTATACTATCCAAACCTATCTCTGTACTGCCCTATACTATCCAATCCTAACTTTGTACTGCCCAATACTGTCCAAATCTACCCCTGTACTGCCCTATTCTGTCCAATCCTACCTCTGTACTGTCCTATACTGTCCAATCCTACCTCTGCACTCCACTATACTGTCCAATCCTACCTCTGTACTGTTCTATACTAACCAAACCTACAACTGTACTGCCCAACCCTACCCCTGTACTGCCCTATACTGTCCAATCCTACCTCTGCACTGCCCTATACTGTCCAATCCTACCTTTGTACTGCCCTATACTGTCCAATCCTACCTCTTTACTGCCCTATTCTGTCCAATCCTACCTCTGTACTGCCCTGTACTGTCCAAACCTACCTCTGTACTGCCCAACCCTAACTCTGTACTACCCTATACTGTCCAAACCTACCTCTATACTGTCCAACCCTACCTCTGTACTGCCCTATACTGCCCAATCCTACCTCTGCACTGCCCAATACTGTTCAATCCTACCTCTGTACTGCACAAACCTACCTTTGTACTGCCCCTATACTGTCCAAACCTACCTCTGTACTGCCCTATACTGTCCAATCCTACCTCTGTACTGCCCTATACTGTCAAATCCTACCTCTGTACTGCCCTATACTGTCAAATCCTACCTCTGTACTGCCCTATTCTGCCCAATCCTACCTTTGTACTGCCCTATACTGTCCAAATCTACCCCTGTACTGCCCTATACTATCCAAACCTATCTCTGTACTGCCCTATACTATCCAATCCTACCTTTGTACTGCCCTATACTGTCCAAATCTACCCCTGTACTGCCCTATTCTGTCCAATTCTACCTCTGTACTGTCTTATACTGTCCAATCCTACCTCTGTACTGCTCTATTCTGTCCAATCCTACCTCTGTACTGTCCTATACTGTCCAAACCTACCTCTGTACCGCCCAACCCTAACTCTGTACTGCCTCTATAAAGTCCAATCCTACCTCTGCACTCCACTATACTGTCCAATCCTACCTCTGTACTGTTCTATACTAACCAAACCTACAACTGTACTGCCCAACCCTACCCCTGTACTGCCCTATACTGTCCAATCCTACCTCTGCACTGCCCTATACTGTCCAATCCTACCTTTGTACTGCCCTATACTGTCCAATCCTACCTCTTTACTACCCTATACTGTCCAAACCTACCTCTATACTGTCCAACCCTACCTCTGTACTGCCCTATACTGCCCAATCCTACCTCTGCACTGCCCTATACTGTTCAATCCTACCTCTGTACTGCACAAACCTACCTCTGTACTGCCCCTATACTGTCCAAACCTACCTCTGTACTGCCCCTATACTGTCCAAACCTACCTCTGTACTGCCCTATGCTGTCCAAACCTACCTCTGTACTGCCCAACCCTACCTCTGTACTGTCCAACCCTACCTCTGTACTGCCCTATACTGTCCAATCCTACCTCTGTACTGCCCTATATTGTCCAATCCTACCTCTGTACTGCCCTATACTGTCCAAATCTACCCCTGTACTGCCCTATGCTGTCCAATCCTATCTCTGTACTGCCCTATACTGTCCAAATCTACCCCTGCACTGCCCTATGCTGTCCAAATCTACCCCTGTACTGCCCTATGCTGTCCAAATCTACCCCTGTACTGCCCTATGCTGTCCAAATCTATCCCTGTACTGCCCTATGCTGTCCAATCCTACCTCTGTACTGCCCAAACCTACCTCTGTACTGCCCTATACTGTCCAATCCTACCTCTGTAATGCCCTATACTGTCCTAACCTACCTCTGTATTGCCCTATACTGTCCAAACCTACCCCTGTACTGTCCTATACTGTCCAATCCTACCTCTGCACTGCCCTATATTGTCCAAACCTACCTCTGCACTGCCCTATACTATCCAAACCTACCTCTGTACTGCCCTATACTGTCCAATCCTACCCTTGTACTGCCCTATACTGTCCAATCCTACCTCTGTACTGCCCTATACTGTCCAAATCTACCCCTGTACTGCCCTATACTGTCCAAATCTACCCCTGTACTGCCCTATGCTGTCCAAATCTACCCCTGTACTGCACTATGCTGTCCAAATCTACCCCTGTACTGCCCTATGCTGTCCAAATCTACCCCTGTACTGCCCTATACTGTCCAATCCTACCTCTGTACTGCCCAAACCTACCTCTGCACTGCCCTATACTATCCAAACCTACCTTTGTACCGCCCTATACTGTCTAATCCTACATCTTTACTGCCCAACCCCACCTCTGTACTGCCCCTATACTGTCCAAACCTACCTCTGCACTGGCCTATACTGTCCAATCCTACCTCTGTACTGCCCTATACTGTCCAATCCTACCTCTGTACTGCCCCATACTGTCCAATCCTACCCTTGTAATTCCCTATACCATCCAATCCTAACTCTGCACTGCCCTATACTGTCAAAACCTACCTCTGTAATGCCCTATACTGTCCAATCCTACCTCTGTACTGCCCTATACTGTCAAATCCTACCTCTGTACTGCCCTATACTGTCAAATCCTACCTCTGTACTGCCCTATTCTGCCCAATCCTACCTTTGTACTGCCCTATACTGTCCAAATCTACCCCTGTACTGCCCTATACTATCCAAACCTATCTCTGTACTGCCCTATACTATCCAATCCTAACTTTGTACTGCCCAATACTGTCCAAATCTACCCCTGTACTGCCCTATTCTGTCCAATCCTACCTCTGTACTGTCCTATACTGTCCAATCCTACCTCTGTACTGCTCTATTCTGTCCAATCCTACCTCTGTACTGTCCTATACTGTCCAAACCTACCTCTGTACCGCCCAACCCTAACTCTGTACTGCCTCTATAAAGTCCAATCCTACCTCTGCACTCCACTATACTGTCCAATCCTACCTCTGTACTGTTCTATACTAACCAAACCTACAACTGTACTGCCCAACCCTACCCCTGTACTGCCCTATACTGTCCAATCCTACCTCTGCACTGCCCTATACTGTCCAATCCTACCTTTGTACTGCCCTATACTGTCCAATCCTACCTCTTTACTGCCCTATTCTGTCCAATCCTACCTCTGTACTGCCCTGTACTGTCCAAACCTACCTCTGTACTGCCCAACCCTAACTCTGTACTACCCTATACTGTCCAAACCTACCTCTATACTGTCCAACCCTACCTCTGTACTGCCCTATACTGCCCAATCCTACCTCTGCACTGCCCTATACTGTTCAATCCTACCTCTGTACTGCACAAACCTACCTTTGTACTGCCCCTATACTGTCCAAACCTACCTCTGTACTGCCCTATACTGTCCAATCCTACCTCTGTACTGCCCTATACTGTCAAATCCTACCTCTGTACTGCCCTATACTGTCAAATCCTACCTCTGTACTGCCCTATTCTGCCCAATCCTACCTTTGTACTGCCCTATACTGTCCAAATCTACCCCTGTACTGCCATATACTATCCAAACCTATCTCTGTACTGCCCTATACTATCCAATCCTACCTTTGTACTGCCCTATACTGTCCAAATCTACCCCTGTACTGCCCTATTCTGTCCAATTCTACCTCTGTACTGTCCTATACTGTCCAATCCTACCTCTGTACTGCTCTATTCTGTCCAATCCTACCTCTGTACTGTCCTATACTGTCCAAACCTACCTCTGTACCGCCCAACCCTAACTCTGTACTGCCTCTATAAAGTCCAATCCTACCTCTGCACTCCACTATACTGTCCAATCCTACCTCTGTACTGTTCTATACTAACCAAACCTACAACTGTACTGCCCAACCCTACCCCTGTACTGCCCTATACTGTCCAATCCTACCTCTGCACTGCCCTATACTGTCCAATCCTACCTTTGTACTGCCCTATACTGTCCAATCCTACCTCTTTACTACCCTATACTGTCCAAACCTACCTCTATACTGTCCAACCCTACCTCTGTACTGCCCTATACTGCCCAATCCTACCTCTGCACTGCCCTATACTGTTCAATCCTACCTCTGTACTGCACAAACCTACCTCTGTACTGCCCCTATACTGTCCAAACCTACCTCTGTACTGCCCCTATACTGTCCAAACCTACCTCTGTACTGCCCTATGCTGTCCAAACCTACCTCTGTACTGCCCAACCCTACCTCTGTACTGTCCAACCCTACCTCTGTACTGCCCTATACTGTCCAATCCTACCTCTGTACTGCCCTATATTGTCCAATCCTACCTCTGTACTGCCCTATACTGTCCAAATCTACCCCTGCACTGCCCTATGCTGTCCAAATCTACCCCTGTACTGCCCTATGCTGTCCAAATCTACCCCTGTAATGCCCTATGCTGTCCAAATCTACCCCTGTACTGCCCTATGCTGTCCAAATCTATCCCTGTACTGCCCTATGCTGTCCAATCCTACCTCTGTACTGCCCAAACCTACCTCTGTACTGCCCTATACTGTCCAATCCTACCTCTGTAATGCCCTATACTGTCCTAACCTACCTCTGTATTGCCCTATACTGTCCAAACCTACCCCTGTACTGTCCTATACTGTCCAATCCTACCTCTGCACTGCCCTATATTGTCCAAACCTACCTCTGCACTGCCCTATACTATCCAAACCTACCTCTGTACTGCCCTATACTGTCCAATCCTACCCTTGTACTGCCCTATACTGACCAATCCTACCTCTGCACTGCCCTATACTGTCCAAACCTACCTCTGCACTGCCCTATAATATCCAAACCTACCTCTGTACTGCTCAACCCTACCTCTGTACTACCCTATACTGTCCAATCCTACCTCTTTCCTGCCCAACCCTACCTCTGTACTGCCCTATACTGTCCAAACCTACCTCTGTATTGCCCTATACTGCCCAACCCTACCTATGTACTACCCAACCCTACCTCTGTACTGTCCTATATTGTCCAGACCTACCTCTGTACTGTCCTATATTGTCCAGACCTACCTCTGTACTGCCCTATACTGCCCAGACCTACCTATGTACTTCCGTATACTGCCCAGACCTACCTCTGTACTTCCCTATACTGCCCAGACCTACCTCTGTACTTCCCTATACTGTCCAATCCTAACTCTGCACTGCCCTATACTGTCCAATCCTACCTCGGCACTGCCCTATACTGTCCAATCCTACCTCGGCACTGCCCTATACTGTCCAATCCTACCTCTGTACTGCCCTATACTGTCCAATCCTACCTCTGTACTGCCCTATACTGTCCAATCCTACCTCAACACTGCCCTATTCTGTCCAATCCTACCTCTGTACTGCCCAACCCTACCTCTGTACTGCCCTATACTGTCCAAACCTACCTCTGTACTGCCCTATGCTGTCCAAACCTGCCTCTGTACTGCCCTATGCTGCCCAACCCTACCTCTGTACTGCCCTATTCTGTCCAATCCAACCTCTGTACTGCCCTATATTGTCCAATCCTACCTCAACACTGCCCTATTCTGTCCAATCCTACCTCTGTACTGCCCAACCCTACCTCTGTACTGCCCTATACTGTCCAAACCTACCTCTGTACTGTCCTATATTGTCCAGACCTACCTCTGTACTGCCCTATAGTGCCCAGACCTACCTCTGTACTGCCCTATACTGCCCAGACCTACCTCTGTACTTCCCTATACTGCCCAGACCTACCTCTGTACTTCCCTATACTGTCCAATCCTACCTCTGCACTGCCCTATACTGTCCAATCCTACCTCGGCACTGCCCTATACTGTCCAATCCTACCTCGGCACTGCCCTATACTGTCCAATCCTACCTCTGTACTGCCCTATACTGTCCAATCCTACCTCTGTACTGCCCTATACTGTCCAATCCTACCTCAACACTGCCCTATTCTGTCCAATCCTACCTCTGTACTGCCCAACCCTACCTCTGTACTGCCCTATACTGTGCAAACCTACCTCTGTACTGCCCTATGCTGTCCAAACCTGCCTCTGTACTGCCCTATGCTGCCCAACCCTACCTCTGTACTGCCCTATTCTGTCCAATCCTACCTCTGTACTGCCCTATTCTGTCCAATACTACCTCTGTACTGCCCTATACTGTCCAATCCTACCTCTGTACTGCCCTATACTGTCCAATCCTACCTCTGTACTGCCCTATACTGTCCAATCCTACCTCTGTACTGCCCTATACTGTCCAATCCTACCTCTGTACTGCCCTATACTGTCCAATCCTACCTCTGTACTGCCCTATATTGTCCAATCCTACCTCTGTACTGCCCTATACTGTCCAATCCTACCTCTGTACTGTCCTATACTGTCCAAACCTACCTCTGTACTGCCCTACACTGTCCAAACCTACCTCTGTACTGCCCTACACTGTCCAATCCTACCTCAGTACTGCCCAACCCCACCTATGTACTGCCCCTATACTGTCCAAACCTACCTCTGTACTGCCCTATACTGTCCAATCCTACCTCTGCACTGCCCTCTACTGTCCAATCCTACCTCTGCACTGCCCTATATTGTCCAATCCTACCTCTGTACTGCCCTATTCTGTCTAATCCTACCTCTGTACTGCCCCTATACTATCCAAACCGACCTATGCACTGTCATATACTGTCCAAATCTACCCCTGTACTGCCCTATACTGTCCAATTCTACCTCTGTACTGCCCTATACTGTCCAATTCTACCTCTGTACTGCCCTATACTGTCCAATTCTACCTCTGTACTGCCCTATACTGTCCAATCCTACCTCTGTACGGCCCAACCCTACCTCTGTACTGCCGCTATACTATCCAAGCCTATCTCTGCACTGCCCTATACTGTCCAAACCTACCTCTGTACTGCCCTATACTGTCCAATCCTACCTCTGTACTGCCCTATATTGTCCAATCCTACCTCTGTACTGTCCTATACTGTCCAAACCTACCTCTGTACTGCCCGACACTGTCCAAACCTACCTCTGTACTGCCCTACACTGTCCAATCCTACCTCTGTACTGCCCAACCCCACCTCTGTACTGCCCCTATACTGTCCAAACCTACCTCTGTACTGCCCTATACTGTCCAATCCTACCTCTGCACTGCCCTCTACTGTCCAATCCTACCTCTGCACTGCCCTATACTGTCCAATCCTACCTCTGTACTGCCCTATACTGTCCAATCCTACCTCTGTACTGCCCCTATTCTGTCCAAACCTACCTCTGTACTGCCCTATACTGTCCAATCCTACCTCTGCACTGCCCTCTACTGTCCAATCCTACCTCTGCACTGCCCTCTACTGTCCAATCCTACCTCTGCACTGCCCTATACTGTCCAATCCTACCTCTGCACTGCCCTATACTGTCCAATCCTACCTCTGTACTGCCCTACCCCACCTATGTACTGCCCATATACTGTCCAAACCTACCTCTGTACTGCCCTATACTGTCCAATCCTACCTCTGCACTGCCCTCTACTGTCCAATCCCACCTCTGCACTGCCCTATACTATCCAAACCTACCTCTGTACTGCCCAACCCTACTTCTGTACTGCCCTATACTGTCCAAACCTACCTCTGTACTGCCCTATACTGTCCAATCCTACCTCTGTACTGCCCTATACTGTCCAATCCTACCTCTGTACTGCCCTATACTGTCCAATCCTACCTCTGTACTGCCCTATACTGTCTAATCCTACCTCTGTACTGCCCCTATACTATCCAAACCGACCTATGCACTGTCATATACTGTCCAAATCTACCCCTGTACTGCCCTATACTGTCCAATTCTACCTCTGTACTGCCCTATACTGTCCAATCCTACCTCTGTACTGCCCTATACTGTCCAATCCTACCTCTGTACGGCCCAACCCTACCTCTGTACTGCCGCTATACTATCCAAGCCTATCTCTGCACTGCCCTATACTGTCCAAACCTACCTCTGTACTGCCCTATACTGTTCAAACCTACCCCTGTACTGCCCTATACTGTCCAATCCTACCTCTGCACTGCCCTATACTGTTCAAACCTACCTCTGTATTGCCCTATACTGTCCAATCCTACCTGTACTGTCCAATACTGTCCAATCCTACCTCTGTACTGCCCTATACTATCCAATCCTACCTCTGTACTGCCCAAACCTACCTCTGTACTGCCCTATTCTGTCCAATCCTACCACTGTACTGCCCTGTACTGTCCAATCCTACCTCTGTACTGCCCTATACTATCCAAACCTACCTCTGCACTGCCCTATACTGTCCAAACCTACCTCTGTACTGCCCTATTCTGTCCAAACCTACCTCTGTACTGCCCTATTCTGTCAAATCCTACCTCTGTACTGCCCAATCCTACCTCTGTACTGCCCTATACTGTCCAATCCTACCTCTGTACTGCCCTATACTGTCCAATCCTACCTCTGTACTGCCCTATACTGTCCAAATCTACCCCTGTACTGCCCTATGCTGTCCAAATCTACCCCTGTACTGCCCTATACTGTCCAATCCTACCTCTGTACTGCCCTATACTGTCCAAACCTACCTCTGTACTGCCCTATACTGTCCAATCCTACCTCTATACTGTCCTATACTGTCCAAACCTATCTCTACAATGCCCTTTACTGTTCAATCCTACCTCTGCACTGTCCTATACTATCCAAACCTACCTCTGTACTGCCCTATACTGTCCAATCCTACCTCTGTACTGCCCTATACTGTCCAATCCTACCTCTGTACTGCCCTATACTGTCCAATCCTACCTCTGTACTGCCCTATACTGTCCTCATCTACCCCTGTACTGCCCTATACTATCCAAACCTACCTCTGTACTGCCCTATACTGTCCAAACCTACCTCTGTACTGCCCAACCCTAACTCTCTACTACCCTATACTGTCCAAACCTACCTCTATACTGTCCAACCCTACCTCTGTACTGCCCTATACTGCCCAATCCTACCTCTGCACTGCCCTATACTGTCCAATCCTACCTCTGTACTGAACAAACCTACCTCTGTACTGCCCCTATACTGTCCAAACCTACCTCTGTACTGCCCAACCCTGCCTCTGTAGTGCCTTATTCTGTCCAATCCTACCTCTGTACTGCCCTATGCTGTCCAAACCTACCTCTGTACTGCCCAACCCTACCTCTATACTGCCCTATACTGTCCAATCCAACCTCTGTACTGCCCTATACTGTCCAATCCTAACTCTGTACTGCCCTATACTGTCCAAATCTACCCCTGTACTGCCCTATGCTGTGCAATCCTATCTCTGTACTGCCCTATACTGTCCAAACCTACCTCTGTACTGCCCTATGCTGTCCAATCCTACCTCTGTACTGCCCTACTTTGTCCAATTCTACCTCTGTACTGCCCTATGCTGTCCAAATCTACCCCTGTACTGCACTATGGTGTCCAAATCTACCCCTGTACTGCCCTATGCTGTCCAAATCTACCCCTGTACTGCCCTATACTGTCCAATCCTACCTCTGTACTGCCCAAACCTACCTCTGCACTGCCCTATACTATCCAAACCTACCTCTGTACTGCCCTATACTGTCCTATCCTACATCTTTACTGCCCAACCCCACCTCTGTACTGCCCCTATACTGTCCAAACCTACCTCTGTACTGGCCTATACTGTCCAATCCTACCTCTGTACTGCCCTATACTGTCCAATCCTACCTCTGTACTGCCCTATACTGTCCAATCCTACCCTTGTAATTCCCTATACCGTCCAAATCTACCCCTGTACTGCCCTATACTATCCAAACCTATCTCTGTACTGCCCTATACTATCCAATCCTACCTTTGTACTGCCCTATACTGTCCAAATCTACCCCTGTACTGCCCTATTCTGTCCAATCCTACCTCTGTACTGTCCTATACTGTCCAATCCTACCTCTGTACTGCTCTATTCTGTCCAATCCTACCTCTGTACTGTCCTATACTGTCCAAACCTACCTCTGTACCGCCCAACCCTAACTCTGTACTGCCCCTATAAAGTCCAATCCTACCTCTGCACTCCACTATACTGTCCAATCCTACCTCTGTACTGTTCTATACTAACCAAACCTACAACTGTACTGCCCAACCCTACCCCTGTACTGCCCTATACTGTCCAATCCTACCTCTGCACTGCCCTATACTGTCCAATCCTACCTCTGTACTGTTCTATACTAACCAAACCTACAACTGTACTGCCCAACCCTACCTCTGTACTGCCCTATACTGTCCAATCCTACCTCTGTACTGCCCTATACTGTCCAATCCTACCTCTTTACTGCCCTATTCTGTCCAATCCTACCTCTGTACTGCCCTGTACTGTCAAATCCTACCTCTGTACTGCCCTATACTGTCCAATCCTACCTCTGTACTGCCCTATACTGTCCAATCCTACCTCTGTACTGCCCTATACTGTCCAATCCTACCTCTGTACTGCCCTATACTATCCAAACCTACCTCTGTACTGCCCTATACTGTCCAATCCTACCTCTGTACTGCCCTATACTGTCCAAACCTACCTCTGTACTGCCCAACCCTACCTCTGTACTGCCTTATACTGCCCAATCCTACCTCTGCACTGCCCTATACTGTCAAATCCTACCTCTGTACTGCCCCTATACTGTCCTAACCTACCTCTGTACTGCCCTATGCTGTCCAAACCTACCTCTGTACTGCCCAACCCTACCTCTGTACTGTCCATCCCTACCTCTGTACTGCCCTATACTGTCCAATCCTACCTCTGTACTGCCCTAAACTGTCCAAATCTACCCCTGTACTGCCCTATGCTGTCCAATCCTATCTCTGTACTGCCCTATACTGTCCAAACCTACCTCTGTACTGCCCTATGCTGTCCAATCCTACCTCTGTACTGCCCTATACTGTCAATACCTACCTCTGTACTGCCCAACCCTAACTCTGTACTGCCCTATACTGTCCAAACCTACCTCTATACTGTCCAACCCTACCTCTGTACTGCCCTATACTGCCCAATCCTACCTCTGCACTGCCCTATACTGTCGAATCCTACCTCTGTACTGCCCCTATACTGTCCAAACCTACCTCTGTACTGCCCTATGCTGTCCAAACCTACCTCTGTACTGCCCAACCCTACCTCTGTACTGTCCATCCCTACCTCTGTACTGCCCTATACTGTCCAATCCTACCTCTGTACTGCCCTATACTGTCCAAATCTACCCCTGTACTGCCCTATGCTGTCCAATCCTATCTCTGTACTGCCCTATACTGTCCAAACCTACCTCTGTACTGCCCTATGCTGTCCAATCCTACCTCTGTACTGCCGTACTTTGTCCAATTCTACCTCTTTACTGCCCTATACTGTCCAAATCTACCCCTGTACTGCCCTATGCTGTCCAAATCTACCCCTGTACTGCCCTATGCTGTCCAAATCTACCCCTGTACTGCCCTATGCTGTCCAAATCTACCCCTGTACTGCCCTATGCTGTAGAAATCCTACCTCTGTACTGCCCAAACCTACCTCTGTACTGTCCTATACTGTCCAAACCTACCTCTGTACTGCCCTATTCTGTCCAAACCTACCTCTGTACTGCCCTATTCTGTCCAAACCTACCTCTGTACTGCCCTATTCTGTCCAAACCTACCTCTGTACTTCCCTATACTGTCCAATCCTACCTCTGTACTGCCCAACCCCACCTATGTACTGCCCCTATACTGTCCAAACGTACCTCTGTAATGCCCTATACTGTCCAATCCTACCTCGGCACTGCCCTATACTGTCCAAACCTACCTCTGTACTGCCCTATAATATCAAAACCTACCTCTGTACTGCCCAACCCTACCTCTGTACTACCCTATACTGTCCAATACTACCTCTGTACTGCCCAACCCTACCTCTGTACTGCCCTATACTGTCCAAACCTACCTCTGTACTGCCCTATACTGCCCAACCCTACCTATGTACTGCCCTATACGGTCCAATCCTACCTCTGCACTGCCCAAACCTACCTCTGTACTACCCTATACTGTCCAATCCTACCTCTGTATTGCCCTATACTGTCCAATCCTACCCCTGTACTGCCCTATACTATCCAAACCTACCTCTGCACTGCACTATACTATCCAAACCTACCTCTGCACTGCCCTATAATATCCAAACCTACCTCTGTACTGCCCAACCCCACCTCTGTACTGCCCTATACTGTCCAATCATACCTCTGTACTGTGCTATACTGTCCAACATTACCTCTGTACTGCCCTATACTGTCCAACCCTACCTCTGTACTGCCCTACACTGCAAACTTACCTCTGTACTGCCCTATACTGTCCAACCCTACCTCTATACTGCCCTTTACTGTCCAATCCTACCTCTGTACTGCCCTATACTATCCCAACCTACCACTGTACTGCCCTTTACTGTCCAATCCTACCTCTGTACTGCCCTATACTGTCCAATCTTCCTCTGCACTGCCCTATACTGTCCAATCCTACCTCTGCACTGCCCTATACTGTGCAATCCTACCTCTGTACAGCCCAACCCTACCTCTGTACTGCCCTATACTGTCCAAACCTACCTCTGTACTGCCTTATAATATCCAAACCTACCTCTGTACTGCCCTATACTGTCCAAACCTACCTCTGTACTGCCCTATACTGCCCAACCCTACCTCTGTACTGCCCAAAACTACCTCTGTACTGCCCTATACTGTCCAATCCTACCTCTGTAATGCCCTATACTGTCCTAACCTACCTCTGTATTGCCCTATACTGTCCACACCTACCCCTGTACTGTCCTATACTGTCCAATCCTACCTCTGCACTGCCCTATACTGTCCAAACATACCTCTGCACTGACCTATACTATCCAAACCTACCTCTGTACTGCCCTATACTGTCCAATCCTACCCTTGTACTGCCCTATACTGTCCAATCCTAACTCTGCACTGCCCTATACTGTCCACACCTACCTCTGCACTGCCCTATAATATCCAAACCTACTTCTGTACTGCCCAACCCTACCTCTGTACTACCCTATACTGTCCAATCCTACCTCTGTACTGCCCAACCCTACCTCTGTACTGCCCTATACTGTCCAAACCTACCTCTGTACTGCCCTATACTGCCCAACCCTACCTATGTACTACCCAACCCTACCTCTGCACTGCCCTATACTGTCCAAACCTACCTCTGTACTGTCCTATATTGTCCAGACCTACCTCTGTACTGCCCTATAGTGCCCAGACCTACCTCTGTACTGCCCTATACTGCCCAGACCTACCTCTGTACTTCCCTATACTGCCCAGACCTACCTCTGTACTTCCCTATACTGCCCAGACCTACCTCTGTACTTCCCTCTACTGTCCAATCCTACCTCTGCACTGCCCTATACTGTCCAATCCTACCTCAGCACTGCCCTATTCTGTCCAATCCTACCTCTGTACTGCCCTATACTTTCCAAACCTACCTCTGTACTGCCCTATGCTTTCCAATCCTACCTCTGTACTGCCCTATTCTGTCCAATCCTACCTCTGTACTGCCCTATACTGTCCAAACCTACATCTGTACTGCCCTATACTGTCCAATCCTACATCTGTACTGCCCTATACTGTCCAATCCTACCTCTGTACTGCCCTATCTTACCTCTATACAGCCCTATACTGTCCAAACCTACCTCTGCACTGCCCTATACTATCCAAACCTACCTCTGCACTACCCAACCCTACCTCTGTACTGCCCTATACTGTCCAAACCTACCTTTGTACTACCCTATACTGTCCAATCCTACCTCTGTACTGCCCTATTCAGTCCAATCCTACCTCTGTACTGCCCTATACTGTCCAAACCAACCTCTGTATTGCCCTATACTGTCCAATCCAGCTCTGTACTGCCCTATACTGTCCAAACCTACCTCTGTACTGCCCAAATCTACCCCTGTACTGCCCTATACTATCCAAACCTACCTCTGGTACTGCCCTATACTGTCCAAATCTACCCCTGTACTGCCCTATACTATCCAAACCTACCTTTGTACTGCCCTATACTAACTAAACCTGACACCACACATTACTACACCCTATTCTGTACGCTCCTGACCTCCCCTCTACTGTGTCCTCCAACCCCCCTGTACTGTGCCTTCCTGCCCCCCCCCCCCCCAATACCGTGTACAGTCATACATAAATACAGGCTGCTAAATGGCTGGAAGAGGCATTTATAACAGGGAGGCAATGTGTACAGGGAGGGGGATAGTTTCACAATGGAGTGGGAGCAGTGTGTATAGGGAAAAAAAAGAGTTGGTGTATACAGGGGGTCAGTGTATATGGGGGGGGTGGGCAGTGTGTATATAGGGGTGAATTTAATTTGGGATAATTCCCTGTTTTTCTCTATTTGTTGTTTGTAATCAAACTACAAAGCCACGCCCAAAATGTAGCATTATTTCGCCACACCCAGGTGACCTTCTCCCTGGTAGGGGCCCTAGTGCATTACTTTGCCCAGGGGCCCATGATGTTAATAAGATGGCCCTGATGTCAGTATGTAGTGGTAGTCAGTGGGCGGTATGGTAGTGTCGGTATGTGGTGGTAGTCAGTGGGCGGTATGGTAGTGTCGGTATGTGGTGGCAGTCAGTGGGCGGTATGGTAGTGTCGGTATGTGGTGGTAGTCAGTGGGCGGTATGGTAGTGTCGGTATGTAGTAGCAGTCAGTGGGCAGTATGGTAGTGTCGGTATGTAGTGGCAGTCAGTGGGCAGTATGGTAGTGTCGGTATATGGTGGCAGTCAGTGGGCACGGTGTGGTAGTGTCGGTATGTGGTGGCATCAGTGAGCGGTATGATAGTGTCGGTATGTGGTGGCAGTCAGTGAGGGGTATGTACTGGCAACCAGTGAGCAGTATGGTAGTGTCGGTATGGTACTGCCTGGAAGTCGTCAGCGGGTGGTATGGTAGTGAGCCGCATGTACTGTTAGTCAGCGAGCGGATGGTATGGTAGTGGCAGTCAGTGGGGGAGATTTAATAAAACTGTAGCACTCAGAATCTGGTACAGCTGTGTATTGTAACCTATCAGCTTCTAACTACAGCTTGTTTAACTGCTTCCCGACCGCCTCACGCAGATATACTGCGGCAGAAGGGCACATACAGGCAGATTAACGTACCTGTACGGTGCCCTTTAAGAGGTGGCCTGCAGGCGCGCGCGCCTGCCGGGAGCTGCGTGATCGCGGGTCCCGCGGACTCGATACCCACAATCGTCTCGCGGTGAGGAAGAACGGGGAGATGCTAATGTAAACAAGCATTTCCCCGTTCTGCCCAGTGACAGGACACTGATCACAGCTCCCTGTAATCGGGAGCGGTGATCAGTGATGTGTCACACACAGCCCCTCCCCCCCACAGTTAGAATCACTCCCTAGGACACACTTAACCCCTACAGCCCAACTTAGTGGTTAACCCCTTCACTGCCAGTCACATTTACACAGTAATCAGTGCAATTTTATTCGCACACTTCGCTGTATAAATGTAAATGGTCCCAAAATCGTGCCAAAATTGTCCACCATAATGTCGCAGTCACGCTTAAAAAATAAATAAAAAATTGACAATAAAAATGCCATAAAACTATCCCCTATTTTGTAGACGCTATAACTTTTGCGCAAACCAATCAATAAACACTTATTGCGATTTTTTTACCAAGAATATGTAGAAGAATACGTATCGGCCTAAAGTGAGGAAAAAAATATATATTTTATATATTTTTTGGAGACATTTAGTATAGCAAAAAGTAAAAAATAATGCGTTTTTTTTCAAAATTGTCGCTTTTTTTTTGTTTAAAGCGCAAAAAATAAAAAACGCAGAGATGATCAAATACCACCAAAAGAAAGCTCTATTTGTGGGAAAAAAAGGACGTCAATTTTGTTAGGAAGCCACGTCGCACGACCGCGCAATTGTCAGTTAAAATGACGCAGTGCCAAATCGCAAAAAGTGCTCTGGTCTTTGGCCAGCCAAATGGTCCGGGGTTTAAGTGGTTAACTAAGCTTTGGCAATAAAACCTGGAAGGCGATTGGTTTCTGTGCAGAGCTGCACCAGATTCCGAGTGCTTCAGTTTTAGTAAATCCCCTCCAGTGAGCGGTATTGTAGTGTTGGTATGTAGTGGTAGTCAGCGGGCAGTTGAGAAAACTCTGGTGTAGAGTACAGTACAATCACCTACCTGGAATAGATGGCTTCCCCTCGGCAGTAGCCCAGGATGGCGGCAGATTCTGGGTAGATCTCCTCGTATTGCAGACGATGTCTCCTCAGATCTTCTGGTCTGTGACGGAGGTCGGCAGCGGCTGGTGGAGTCATTCAGCTTCAAACTGGCAGCAGAAATATACGGAGTCATTACAGACACTCAGACATGTCATGTGACCTGAAAAGATCAGAGCAATGTTTATCAATCTGTTTTCTGTCATTAGTCACATCACTCCTCATTACTGTCCTCAGCCCCCCATTATTCACATCACCCCTCATTACTGTCCTCAGCCCCCCCATTATTCACATCACCCCTCATTACTGTCCTCAGCCCCCCCATTATTCACATCGCCCCCATTACTGTCCTCAGCCCCCCATTATTCACATCACCCCCATTACTGTCCTCAGCCCCCCATTATGAACACCCCTCATTACGGTCCTCAGCCCCCCCATTATTCACATCACCCCCCATTACTGTCCTCAGCCCCCCATTATTCACATCACCCCTCATTACTGTCCTCAGCCCCCCCATTATGAACATCACCCCTCATTACTGTCCTCAGCCCCCCCATTAGTCACATCACCCCTCATTACTGTCCTCAGCCCCCCATTATTCACATCACCTCCATTACTGTCCCAGATATGTCCCCAAAGGGGGTAGAATAATTAGAATAGAATATAAGGTTGTGTGAAATGATGTGCTAGACAACACTGTATAAATTTAGTGGTTAACATCGCTTTCTAAAATAAATAAAACCGTGCAAACAATATAAACCAACATGTAGTGATACAAACATGTGAAATCAAATATCAGCGCTAGCTGTATAAGTGACATCGTGCAAACAATATTGACTAAAATGGAATACTGTGACACAGATTTACTAAAACTGGTGCAACTGTGTATAGTAGCCAATCAGCTTCTTACCCCAGCTTGTTCAATTAGGCTTTTATAATAAAATCTGGAAGCTGATTGGTTTCTATGCATTAGACCCCCTTTCACACTGAGGAGCTTTGCAGGCGCTATAGTGCTAAAAATAACGCCTGCAAAGCGCACTGAAACAGTGGCTCCCATTCACTTTCACACTGGAGCGGTGCGATTGGCAGGACGTCAGTATAAGTCCTGCCAGCAGCTTCTTTGGAGTGCATTAGGAGCAGCAAACTCACCGCTCCTAAAGACCCCCTGCCCATTTGTAATAAATGGGCAGCGCCGCCGGACCGCCGGCAAAGCGCCGCTGTGGCGGCCCTTTGCACCCTTTTTTCGGCCACTAGCGGGGGGGCGGGGGGGGGGGGGGGCGGGGGTGTTGAAAGCGCCCCGCTAGCGGCCGAAAAGCGCCGCAAAAAACAACAGTAAAGTGCTGCTAAAAATAGCAGCGTTTTACCGCCGACGCCGGGGCGCTTTCAGTGTGAAGGCAGCCTTAGTGAGCAATTTTCTGCACTCTTCAGCTTTCATAAATAAACCCCCCCCCCCTATATGTAGTGGGACAGAAATGTATCAAATGGGAAAAGATCAGGGAGGTGATGAACCAAAATGGTATCAAAACAAACACTTCAAATAAGTGATCCCAACATGAATGGAACAGAAAGTAATGGTGATATAGTCCATGTGTCACACCAAGTCATTCATACTTCCCATCCAACAGGTAAATTGTACACTTGGCTGCATTTACCTCTCAAGAGCGGGGGGGGGGGGGGGGGGGAGCAACAATCAGCGGGTCCAGCGGACTTCAAGTCCGCCCGCGATCGTTCCCCCTGCAGACAATAAAACTAGGGTTGTCCCCATACCGAGCATTGGCGTGAGTCCTTGTATTCACACAAATGCTCCCGATGCCTGATCTGATGAAACACCGCCTCTCCCGGGTATCGGATTAAGTGACGCGGCGCAACAACGGAAGTGACGTTCGTGTCACAGTTTGGACACAATGACGCCCATCTTGGTACACCCTGCACTCGGCCGCAGTAAGCCAGCAGTAGACATCTTGTTACACCCAGCCCATATAGTTCGGGCTGGGTGCAACGCTGCTGTTTTTATGCGGCCGAGTGCAAGGAGTGTGAAGGAATGTGATGTAGATAATAATAATAATAATCTGAAAATGTCTATTTTCTTATGTGCATACATATTTCTCTCCTTACTCATTATATAAGTATACAGATTAGCTCTGTTCCTATATTTTCTTAAAATGGCGGGTACCCCCTACATCCCACACATCAGAAGAACGCGGAACTGATGATAAAACCAAGGACAGCCAAACCTCGTTTTGAAGATTCTCCATCTTCTTTTCTATCTTAACCAATGATATGTACCTATTAGACTAACATAGCAATGACGTATTTTTGTGTATAAAACATTAGCACCGCCTTGAATAAATTAGAAGTGTAACAAGTAATTCTGCTGTGAGCGTGTCTCAGAGAGTCTTACTTTAATATGCATGCATATCCACACTTTCCAATTAGAGACAGCAGCAGATAACCTTGGGCTCGATTGGAGCTCTTAATCATTTCCATAACAGATGGTGCCGAAACCCGGGAGCTTCAGGCTACAGTCGAAGCCAGACCGCGATAAGGATTCGAGCGTTAACTGATAAAGATAATAGGGGGGTTTGCGCAGCCCTAACAGTACGGTAAGTTGATTTATATTCTTACCACTGTACGACTTTCTTATCTTTCGGTTGACCGCTGGATTCTGTCGGTATGCTGAGACTGTTTTAGAGGCAGGTATTTCCTCGCCTGAGACTGTTTTAACGAACCTGCCGATGGGTTTCTGCTGTCTGTATTTGTTCACTGTCTGCCATTCTTTGGGCTACGAAACTCAGCAGTCTAAAAGTGCTACATGTGTGTTCTCATCTCCAGACGAGCTGTCGGCCTCTGGAGTGAGATGGGTCCTTGTAGCAGACGGTTATAGTCGTGTCTCGGGGTTTGCAGGACCTACGAGGGTACTCAGCTGCTGGCTTTGCAGTCTCAAAATGTTACAGAAGTCTCACCTCCAGATGAGCTGTCGGCCTCTGGGAGTAACTGTAATGACGACTATAAACTGTGTTTAAGGGGAGTTGTCTGCCCCTGAGGTTTACCTTAGCCTGCTGAAATTTTGCAGTTCGAAGAGTGGCAGGTGTAATGTCCTATCGTGAGTGTATTTGTGGTTTACTGTTTGCTATACACGAGAGGGGTTGGGGTGGGGACTGGTTAAGGTCGGAGGGGGGGCCGCCCCGGGGGATCTGTTGGGTCGCGGGCCGTTGCTCCCTATTACCCCTGATGTGTTTGTTCTTGTTCTGAGATTAACGGTACATTACAGGGTTATAGCAGACAGTAGCAGCTAGGAGCACAGCCTCATGTGCCCCCACCCAAGGAATTTGTTGATAAGGAGCAGTGAGAAGAATATTAACCCCTTAGTTGTACGTATTCTCCTCTCAAGCCGTTAGCCGAGAAACAGAGAGAGAAAAGAATGTGATATTGTGAAGAATGTGATATTGTGAAGAGGAGAGAAGATGTTGAAATAGTTAACAAAGTCGAAGGAAGTGGCGAAAGTTATGTTGCTAAAGAAACAGGGAGAAAAATCCTGTGTGATAAAGAAAATTGGATAAAGGAAGTTAAGAAAGATGTGGATTGTATTATGTATGTGTATCACAGAGTTGATGATACAGTATGTGAAATTACCTCTCTATGTTGGAATTTGAAACAAAAGGAGGGGAGGGACAGCACTGCCCTCCTAACAACCACTCCTTACTCACCACCCAAGCACAACCCACTGTGACAACTCAGCCCGGCGGCCATCTTAGTGCACCCATGCCTTCACTTTCTACCCAGCCCAGTGCACTTCCTGCCGGCGGCCATCTTGGTACACCCAGTAAGCTTAAACAGCCTGTACCCAGCCCTCCCTGTTTTAAACCAGGATGGTTCATACCACACACCTGTCTTCCCCAATACGGGAGCATCACATTCCCAGGCCGGATATGTTAATGATGAAGAAGCATCTGAGTGGGAAGCCCAACAGCAGGCAGCAAGGCCACCCGCCGATTTAACCCCCAATCCGGCTCCGGACTCACAGTTCCGAGAGGATCTCAAACACATGCTGGCAACCGTAAGGAACAGTGCCTCTTGCCAGCCCCCGCCCAAACAACAGTCTCGGTTACCAGAAGGGGCACCAGTGATGTATGTCGCTTTTACTCCATCACAAGCAGAGGCCTTAGTGACAAGTCTGCCTGACCCAGAGAAGCAGCCAATTCCCTTCTACCACAGGATAGTGCAGATACAATAAACTTACTCAGCTGCCTGGAGAGACTTGATCAGCCTATGCCAAATCAAAGCAGGACATGTCTTTTGGCCAGTCATGCAGACGACCTTCAATGATGCCTGCCTGACAAGTGCCACTTCCTACACCTCAGGCGTGGAGTTCTGTGCACAACTCCACGACTGGGCAAAGGAGAAATTGATGGATCAGACCACCACAATCCAAGATATTACCCAAGATAAAGGGGAGTCTGAAGAAGTATCATGCTAGACTCGTACAGGCCTTTGATGATCTGAGTTTCTCCCACTATGAAAAGAGACACACACGTTTCCTGCGTGGGAGTGGATGGGGTGCCCCGGTCCAGTCCATTTGTTGAGCCACCCCAAGGGGGACATTTCCTGATTTGCTTGCCAGATTTGTGGTGTCCTCTACATGTCCCTTGAATCTACTAGGAGCTGATGTGTTGTCCGGACTACAGGCCTCAATCAGGACACGCCTGAAGGGGGGATGAAGTTGCATACTCCCCTAAGACTCATCTGCTTTGTGCTTCCTGCCTCTCCTGACGACACTTCATGAAGCAAAAACTTCAAGCTCAATACCGCAGGAAGTACTTGACAGAATCCCTGCGTGCCTATGGTCCACAGGACCGGAAGACAACGGTCACTTAAAGGTGCCACCAGTTTCAGTCAAGCTAAAAGAGGGCGCATCATTGCCCCGGAAACCACAATAACCCCAAGAAGAGAAACCCTAAAGGAGAACCAGGTACCTGCGGTGGATGCCTTTGACTGCAAAGTACCTCACAGAGGTGGACCTTACAAATGCTTTCTTCAGTGTCCACCCTCACCCCTCCTGCTGGTACCTTTTTGCATTCATCCACGGAAAGAAACGGCAACATACCTAAACAGTTGTGCCGCAAGGGGCACAGAACTTTCCAAGCCAGTTTGCAAAAGCTATGGCTATCATCCTTGACACATGACAAGAGGAACACCCGGAAGTGATTCTCTTCCAATATGTTGATGACCTTCTCCTTTGTGCAGCTGACTTACCCCCTGTTGAAGTCACCTCAGAAAGCCTGTTGTGCTATCTTGCCAACCAGGGGTGCAAAGCCTCAAAGCCCAAGTTGCAGTGGTGCTCAACATCTGTCATTTTCCTTGGACACTGTTTGTCCCATGGGACAAGACACCCCACTGAAGACAGGGTGCAAGTAATCTCTGATATCCCACTGCCACAAGGCCAGAAATCCCTTCATGCCTTCCTTGGACTAATTTCCTAGTGCGGAGCATGGATTCAAGCTCTTTGTATCCAAACGTCTGGGACATGCTGCAGGTGTACTCACCCAATCACACGGCATCAGCCTACGCCCCATAGGATATTATTCCTGTTGGCTGGATGCGGTAGCAAGAGGAGGCCTATTGTGTCTGCGAGCTGGCTTTGCTACACAAGCCTTGCTTGACAAAAATTTGAACTTGGTCCTCGGACACTGCCTCGTTCTGCTTGCTCCCCATGATGTTGTTGCCATATTCAACCAAGATCCAGCCGAAACACTTGTCCACTACCTGACACTTGAGACTCCTGTGTTCCCTCCTACTGGACAGCATTACTCTATTAAGTTGTCAAACACTGAACCCTACCACCCTTCTTCCACTTCTCGAGGGGGGAAAGGAGGAGGAGGAGGAGTAGAGTCTTGACTTGTCACCCCATGACTGCATCAAACTAATACGGTTGGAAACCACGCATCTTCCCCCTGTGAGTGAAATACCCCTGCAGGATTCAGAATTCAGACCTAACAATTTATGTTTGCTGAAGAACATGGCAAATACCGCACAGGACACTCGGTCACCACTGAAAACACTGTTCTACAAGCTGAAGCCTTACCACCGGTGATGTCTGCACAGGAGGCAGAGCTGTAAGCACTTACTACAGCATGTAAATGGGCAGAGGGAAAAAAAGCCAACATTCATATGGACTCAAGATATGCTTTCAGCATTGCCCATGATTATGGTGTTATCTAGGACAGAGGATTCCTGACGGCTGCAGGAACACCTGTGAAAACTTGATTGATGCCTTGCTTCTCCCAACCCAAGTGACTATTATGAGTAAAAGCACACGACAAACTGAACTCAAAGGAAGCTCGAGGCAATCATCTAGCCAATTCAGCTGCCAAACAGACAGCTGGTGGTCCACGGGAAGTGGACAGCAGGGTGGTAGAAGAAGACCACCCCGTGCTTACCTTACAGACTTTCCCAGTGGACAGAGTTTATCTAAAAGAACTACAGGAAACAAGTCCGGATAAGAATGGAAAGCTGGAAACGGAGAGGAGCAACTCTCAGAAATGGACTATTCGAGTGCAACAAGAAGCCTTGTCTACTCAGGAGTATGTACCCAGCCGTGGTGCAATGGGCACATGGAGCTGCCCACTTGACAAAGACTTTTATGAACTCTCTTATCAACAAGTGTTGCACCAAGAGTTACTCCACTGACGGACAACTTCTGCAGATAATGCATTATCTGCACCAAATGTAACCCAGGACGCACAGAAAAAACACAGAAGCAGCACCTGGCAAAAGCCCTATACCCCATTCCAGAGGATACAAATTGATCATTCTCAAGTGCCAAGAAGTGGCAGATTCGAAAACGCCCTAGTGGAAGTGGTCACGACTGCCAGGACCACAGCTAAGAAACTACTAAGTGAGATAGTATGTAGATTTGGGGTCCCAGAGGTGATACTGAGAGATCAGGGCCCAGCCTTAACAGCAACCCTTACTAAAGAGATTTGGGCAGCACTGGGGGTTCAGTTGGCACTACACATCCCATACCACCCTCAAAGTAGCAGGAAGGTAGAAAGGATGAATGGGACACTAAAAAACAGGATGTTAAAGATGGCCCAAGAGACTAACATGAGTTGGCCAGACAGTTTGCCCATTGCCCTGTTCAGTGTCAGACACACCCCCAGGGGAAACATGCCCTATCCCCTTATGAAATTTTGTTTGGTTCAGCTCCCAGACTTGGTTGTTACTTTCCACAACAGTTACAGAGTTGCAGTCTGATGTGTTGACTAATTATGTAACCACATTATCACGAGAATTAACCTGAATGCATGTCCAGGTGTTTTCTTCCATTCCAGATCCTGAATTAGATACAGGAACACACCAACTACTGTCTGGAGATCCTTGAGCCAAAATATGATGGTCCATTCCAAGTTTTGCTGACCACAGCCACCTCAGTCAAGTTGGCCAGGAAGAACACCTGAATGCACGCTTATCACTGCAGGAGAGCGTGTTTTCGGAAGCTGCATATCCTTTTTCTGTTTGATCTGGGGGGAAGGGGCTCAGGAGGTGGCCATCACAAAAATGATAACATAATTACGTTTTGGTATAACTCTTCAGGTACACATGTGACCACCTTTACTTTAGATTACTGTGACATAGTACCTTGTCCGTTTGACCCTTCATGGCAATGCCATTGGTACAGTGACATCCCTGACGGTAAGGACATATGTATGCCGCACAGACAGTTACTGGGGACAGAGTTGTGGTTCCAGGGGGGGGCCAGTGGGTTGGAACACAGGGCCAGACTGGGCGACCACAGAGTGTATTAAACAAAAAAGATGAAAATAGAAAGCCCCATCTCCTAACCGAAGATACCCCTGATACATACACTGACCCAGCACACAGTCAGAGAAAGAAGCGAGCAGCTCTCTCCGGAAGCTTTGACCCTCATGTATACATAGATGACATAGGGGTTACAAGGGGGGTCCCTGATGAATTTAAAGCCAGGGACCAGGTAAAAGCTGGTTTTGAGTCTTTGATCCCCATAACAACTGTCAACAAGAATGTAGATTGGATTAACTACATGTCATGGTTATGCAATAGAGTTTGTCGATCAGCATACCTGTCTCCATGTGTTCATCTCTAGAGACCAGCTGACCCTCACCTGACTGCTTTTGTAACCTCTCCTCTAAGCATGACCCCACCCCAGGCCCTATCAGGGAACCCTATATTAACCTGTGCACTGCAAGCCAGCAGTGCTGATCAACCATTGTGTGTTAGCCTCTGTGTGTACCTGCTGTGTTTCCTACATCTGATTCCTGTTACCGACTTTGGCGTGTTCCCGACCATCCCTGTTTGCCTGTGACCCTGAACCTTAGCGTGTACTCTGTTGTCCTTGTCTGCTTGTGGCCCCGACCTTGGCTTGTCCCTTACTTTCCTTGTTGTTCCAGCCTGCTGCCTCCTTCCTCTTCTCCTGTAGTCTACCGTGAGCTGTGAGACCCTGGGAGCCGCGACCTGGAGCCAGACTGCAGCGCAGTCCATCCTTACCATTAAAGGCTCTGGTGAACACCTGCTGGCTCTTAGACTCCGCGCCCTGGGGAATCTATGCTCTAGCTCCCAGTGGGATCTGTGTCAGTGATCTAGTAGGCCTGCTTCTTGAACCTCCCAGGGTTCAATCCGCAACAGTCAGCCGTAGGGTCCACTACCTTGCGGTGCACTCCTGATCCCAACGGTGTGCATCTGTCACCCAGCCTCTAGGTGACCTGACACTACACATATTATAACCAACAGAGATTTGTAAATTACACTAAAGATGCCCTCCAGGGAATTGATGACCAGTTAGCCCCCACTTCCTACATGATATTCCAGGACCGGTTGGCCTTAGACATGGTGCTAGCTGAGGAGGTGTTTTGTAAAATCATAGGAAAAAACGGGAACCTGTTGTACATACATTCCTGATAATACTGGCCCAAATGGTAAGGTTACTCTAGCTATAAAGAAATTAGAATATCTGTCACTGGAGTTGAAGAAGAACTCAGGTATCACAGACCCATGGGACCAATACTTTAGCTGGATAAGTGGGTGGCAGAAGGTGCTCGCCCAGATAGGGGTAACGGTATTAATAATCCTGGTTCTTTTAGCCCTGATTGTATGCTGTATTCTACCTTTTGTAAAAAAGTTAATGAGCAAGGCTGTAGACAATAACACACCTACATTTCTCCACCAAGAAGAAGAGGACCTCCTTATGATGGAAGATGACAAACCCTTCACTCCTCTACAGTCACTCCCTGTCCATAATCTCACAATCCTATAGGGTTTTAGGGATAGATAGCGCCTGACTGCACCTCTCCAGCTGTATCGAGGAGGGAAGTGAACAGTTGCTGCCCAATTCTATATACAGCCTAAAAGAATTGCTGAGGAGAAGGGCCAGGCCAAAGTGGGACCTTTAGTATTAGGGACAGAAAAGAGAAAATAGTCATTTTAGGGGGGATTGTGAAGGAATGTGATGTAGATAATAATAATAATAATCTGAAAATGTCTATTTTCTTATGTGCATACATATTTCTCTCCTTACTCATTATATAAGTATACAAATTAGCTCTGTTCCTATATTTTCTTAAAATGGCGGGTACCCCCTACATCCCACACATCAGAAGAAGGCGGAACTGAAGATAAAACCAAGGACAGCCAAACCTCGTTATGAAGATTCTCCATCTTCTTTTCTATCTTAACCAATGATATGTACCTATTAGACTAACATAGCAATGACGTATTTTTGTGTATAAAACATTAGCACCGCCTTGAATAAATTAGAAGTGTAACAAGTAATTCTGCTGTGAGCATGTCTCAGAGAGTCTTACTTTAATATGCATGCATATCCACACTTTCCAATTAGAGACAGCAGAAGATAACCTTGGGCTTCGATTGGAGCTCTTAATCATTTCCATAACAGGAGTACCAAGGTGGGCATCACAGCCAGCCTTTCCTCTCATGGCAATGCAGTGCCTGCCCATCAGTGCCCATAAATGCCCCCTATCAGTGCCCAATGCCTGTAAGTGCCACCTATCAATGCCATCTATCAGTGCCCAAAGGTGCCGCCTGTCAGTGCCAGCCACCTATCAATGCCATCAGTGCCAGCAATCAGTGCCAGCCACCTGTCAGTGCCAGCTATAAGTGCCCAAAGGTGCCGCCTATAAGTGCCAGCCACCTATCAATGCCAGCCACCTGTCATTGCCATCAATCTATCAGTGCTAGCCACCTGTCAGTGCCACCTGTCAGTGCCATCAATCTATCAGTGCCAGCCATCAGTGCCAGCCACCTGTCAGTGCCAGCCATCAGTGCCAGCCACCTGTCAGTGCCAGCCATCAGTGCCAGCCACCTGTCAGTGCCAGCCATCAGTGCCAGCCACCTGTCAGTGCCAGCCATCAGTGCCAGCCACCTGTCAGTGCCAGCCACCTGTCAGTGCTAGCCACCTGTCAGTGCCAGCCATCAGTGCCAGCCACCTGTCAGTGCCAGCCATCAGTGCCAGCCACCTTTCAGTGCCAGCCATCAGTGCCAGCCATCAGTGCCAGCCATCAGTGCCAGCCATCTGTCAGTGCCAGTCATCAGTCAATGCTCATCAGTGCTGCATATCAGTGCCACCTAATTTGTATTGTGCTCTGAAAACTGTCACATGACATTTAAAAAAAAGTATTGGTAATCGGTATCGGCGAGTACTTGAAAAAAAAGTATTGGTACTCGTACTCAGTCTTAACCACTTCAGCCCCGGAAGGATTTACCCCCTTCCTGACCAGAGCACATTTTACAATTTGGCACTGCGTCGCTTTAAAGCGGAGTTCCACACAAAAATGGAACTTCCGCTTTTCGGAACCCTCCCCCCCTCCGGTGTCACATTTGGCACCTTTCAGGGGGGAGGGGGGTGCAGATACCTGTCTAAGACAGGTATTTGCACCCACTTCTGGCATAGACTCCCATGGGAGTCTATGCCTCTTCCTGTCAGTCCGCGCTGTCTCCTGGAAAACACACAGCTCCCAGGAGATAGCGGGGTCCAGTTACGATGCGCAGCGCGACTCGCGCATGCGCAGTAGGGAACCGGGAAGTGAAGCTGCAACGCTTCACTTCCTGACTCCCTCACCTAGGATGGCGGCGGCAGCTGCCGAGAACCGAGCGGGTTCTCGGCGTCGCCTGCCGACATCGCTGGACCCTGGGACAGGTAAGTGGCCATTTATTAAAAGTCAGCAGCTGCAGTATTTGTAGCTGCTGGCTTTTAATATTTATTTTTTTGGCGGTTTAGGTGGACCCCCGCTTTAACTGCTAATTGCGCGGTCACGCAATGCTGTACCCAAACAAAATTTGCGTCCTTTTCTTCCCACAAATAGAGCTTTCTTTTGATGGTATTTGATCACCTCTGCGGTTTTTATTTTTTGCGCTATAAATGGAAAAAGACTGAAAATTTTGAAAAAAAATGATATTTTCCACTTTTTGTTATAAAAAAATCCAATAAACTCAATTTTAGTCATACATTTAGGCCAAAATGTATTCGGCCACGTCTTTGGTAAAAAAAAAAGTCAATAAGCGTATATTTATTGGTTTGCGCAAAAGTTATAGCGTCTACAAACTAGGGTACATTTTCTGGAATTTACACAGCTTTTAGTTTATGACTGCCTATGTCATTTCTTGAGGTGATAAAATGGCAGGGCAGTACAAACCCCCCCCCAAATGACCCCATTTTGGAAAGTAGACACCCCAAGGAAATTGCTGAGAGGCATGTTGAACCCATTGAATATTTTTTTTTTTGTCCCAAGTGATTAAATAATGACAAAAAAAAAAATTACAAAAAGTTGTCACTAAATGATATATTGCTCACACAGGCCATGGGCATATGCGGAATTGCACCCCAAAATACATTTAGCTGCTTCTCCTGAGTACGGGGATACCACATGTGTGGGACATTTTGGGAGCCTAGAAAAGCCCCGAAAACCAATCACCGCCTTCAGGATTTCTAAGGGTGTAAATTTTTGATTTCACTCCTCACTGCCTATCACAGATTTGAAGGCCATAAAATGCCCAGATGGCACAAACCCCCCCCCCCCAAATGACCCCATTTTGGAAAGTAGACACCCCAAGCTATTTTCTGAGAGGCATGTTGAGTCCATGGAATATTTTATATTTTGACACAAGATGCGGGAAAGTGACAATTTTTTTTTTTTTGCACAAAGTTGTCACTAAATGATATATTTCTCACACAGGCCATGGGCATATGTGAAATTACACCCCAAAATACATTCTGTTGCTTCTCCTGAGTATGGGGATACCACATGTGTGAGACTTTTTGGGAGCCTAGCCGCGTACGGGACCCCGAAAACCAAGCATCGCCTTCAGGATTTCTAAGGGTGTAAATTTTTGATTTCACTCTTCACTGCCTATCACAGTTTCGGAGGCCATGGAATGCCCAGGTGGCACAAAACCCCCCCAAATGACCCCATTTTGGAAAGTAGACAACCCAAGCTATTTGCTGAGAGGCATGATGAGTATTTTGCAGCTCTCATTTGTTTTTGAAAATGAAGAAAGACAAGAAAAAATTTTTAGGATTGCTTTTACATGAAAGCCAAGAATGATACCAAGATGATACCTAAACCTGCAGGCATCATTCTGGTATAACCACTCAAAGTGGTGAATGGCGTACCTGAAGACAAAAAAATGGTTAACAATAAAACACAGTAAACGGTAAAGTATAAAAAATTGCATACCTGAAAAGCAAACATGATAAAACATAATAACAATAAAACATTGCAGAATAGAATACAGTAAAAAAGAGCAGAACAATAGAGAGAATAGAGAGAGAGAGAGAGAGAGAACAATAAAACGACAACTATTTTATTTTTTTTATATATATTTTTGTTTGTGTTTTTTTTTTTTTTTTTACACTTTTTTTTGTAAGTGTAACTTTTATAACGGTAACCGGTTCCAGGTTCGGGTCTCTCAAAATGCGATGGCATCTTGGGAGACCCTGTGTTAGTGTGCCTAGTCTGTGCAGTGCTGTACCCTACGCTAATACTCAACTAGTGTATGGTAGCGTTCAAAACATTCACCAATGCAAAGACCAGGATTGTAAGGACAGGAGGGACAATAATAGCGGGTGTCACGCCTATATCCGCGCTTGCTGCAGACACAACATCTTTTTTGGGGGGTTCGTTGGGTAGGGGTACTCGGGAGGACATAAAGAAAATGCCTCTCATGCAGCCGACTGCATTTGGTTGGGGATGTGAATGGGGGAAGTACGGGCGCTGCAGAAGTGGTGGGTTCCCAATTAGGATTGGCGAATGCAGCAGGAAGGGCATTATGGGCACGACGGACCTGTGTTTGTCTTTTTGGTGGCAGCGGGACACTACTTGTGCTTGCCACCTCACCAGATTGAACTGCACTTATGGGACTCGCCACGTCACCAAGTGTTACTGCAGTGCTGGTTTGACTACGACCGGGGTGTACTAGGCCGCTGGCGCTTGCCAGTTCACCAAAACGCTACCAAAAAAACTGTTAGTGATCGCAGGGATCAGGCCTGACTCTGCGAACGCTGCAGTTATGCGTTTAGTGTTTTGTAAGTGACAGTGATCGATCGATACTGCACTTGGGTGGGCTGGGCTGGGCCGGGCGGAGGGGCAAAACGCAGGTACTAGCAGGTATCTGGACTGATCCCGCTAACACTGTGTTTTTGGGAACCCTAAACTGCTGGGGACGCTAGTATAGATCTGATTGGATCAGATATTGATCCGTTCAGATACTATACCACTAAGGGAGGCGCATGCTGCGTGCGTGGGTGTTAGCGGTACTGGCGCTAATCTGACGCTGCCTGGGGCGACGCATATCACCGCCGGGCGATCATGGGGCTAAACCTTTATTCAGTAATAAACGGCGGGTGCCCTGACACTATAAAAAATAAACGAACTAACCAGCGTCACCCGTAACGGTTATACGGTGATCAGTGGTGAAAGAGTTAACTAGGGGGCAATCAAGGGGTTAAAACATTTATTAGGTAGTATATGGGGGTCCCTGTCGCTATAAAACGCTGACGGCGAACCTAAATATTTACGTCCCTAACTAGCGTCACCAGCGACACTAATACAGCGATCAGAAAAATGATCGCTTAGCGACACTGGCGACGGGGGGTGATCAAGGGGTTAAAACTTTATTAGGGGGGGTTAGGGGGGTACCCTAGACCTACAGGGGGCTAATACTAACTGACCTAACACAGTAACTGTCACAAACTGACACCATGCAGTAATCAGAAAAAAAAAAAAACTGCTTGGTGTCAGTGTGACAGGGGGGGGGGGGGGGAGGGGTGATTGGGGGGTGATCGGGGGGCGATCGGGGGGGGGGGGGGGGATCGGGGGTGTAAAGTATGCCTGGCATGTTCTACTGTAAGTGTAGGTGTTGTGCAACTCACATTGATGTCTTCTCTCCTCGGCGCCGGAACGGAAACTGCCGAGCCGAGGAGAGATGACATCACATCCTCTGCCTGTGTGTAGTTCACACAGGCAGGGGAAGATTCTCATTGGCTGGGAGCGATCGCGAGGGGGGGGGCCACGATCGGATGGCCTCCCCCTCATCACTGAACGCTCCCAGACCAACGGCGACCGCCTCAGGCACCGGGGGGGGGGGGTGTCCAATCGGACCCCCCGCCCGCGGGAAGGCAATCACGTACCAGGTACGTGATTTTGCCTGCCCGTGCCATTCTGCTGACGTATATCAGCGTGGGGCGGTCGTCAAGTGGTTAAAGAATGAACATAAATAATTACCCCTTTATAGTCACCTAAAAAAATAAAAACATGAAAAAAACACAACATACAACAAGTAGGTAACTTAAATGTTTAATACGTGTAACTTTACAGAATAGCAGACATTACTATGTAATAATCATTCATAACTGCATTCGTTAGCAAAAGAAGGAAAAAACTAGGAATACTAATTGGAATATACATCAATAGAGGTAGAGCACATCTCATATAAACATGTTACTTTCACATACATGGATCATGGTTACAGTGCAGTGCTATATACTAACTTAGTAGAAATTGGTATTTGCATATACGCGGAATCGCTAATTAGCGCCGATTTCGAATTTACTAACATTTGTTCGCCGCTAATAGCACTCTTTTTCATTCACAAATTCGTCTGTTGAAATTTTAATTGGCTAAAATGGGCGCTATTATTTGCAACAGTGCCCAGTACTTCCAGGCGCTATAGTAAATTACCCCCAATATCTCAGAGACGCAAAATCAGATCCAACCATCACTGGCTCATCTCCTGAGGGCTCCTATTAACTCTACAGAGTTATAGGATTAATCAGTTCCTCAGTCCATGTGACATTTCCAGTTACATAGTTAGTAAGGTTGAATAAAGACACCAGTCCATCCAATTCAACATGAGTGAGTGTCTACAATTGTCCCTATCCCTGTACATTGTGTCTCATTAGGATGCTCATCTATCATTATTATTTACGGTACCCATATAGCGCTGTCAATTTACGCAACGCTCCACACATACATCGCACACTCACATCAGTCCCTACCCTCAAGGAGCCCACAATCCAAGGTCCCCAACTCACATTCATATACCAAGGCCAATTTTGGACAGAAGCCAATAAACCTACCAGCATGTCTTTGGAGTGTGGGAGGAAACCGGAGTACCCGGAGGAAAAGAGCGCAAGCACATGGAGAACATACAAACTCCAGGCAGGTAGTGTCGTGGTTGGGATTTGAACCAGCGACCTGCTAGACGAGAGTGCTACCCACTACACCACTGTGCCGTTACAGAAAGATGGCATGTGTGTCCATACCTTGGGCAAGCCAGGTGCCCATAACTCAGGCTGATATTAAAAGTAAACCTGTAAAAAAAAAAAAAAAAATTAAAACCCAGCAGCTACACATACTGGAGCTGATGGAGCTGCTGGCTTTTAATAATAGGACACTTACCTGTCCTGGAGTCCAGCGATGTCGGCACCTGCAGCTGATGTTTCCATCAGCTGTCAGGTGCTGCCGCCGCCATTGCGAGTAAGGGAACCCGGCAGTGTAGCCTTACGACTTCACGCCAGGAACCATACTGCGCATTTCGCGAGGCCCCGCTCCTCTCTCCTACCGGCCCAGCGACAGAGGGAGGAGGAGGGAGCCCCACGGTGATGTCATGGGATACGGCGCAGACTCCCAGAAGTGGGAACAGGATACCAGTCAAAGACAGGAGGAGGACAGACTCCTAGCCCCTTGCAGGAGGACAGATTCATAGCCCCCACCGGAATCACCCTGCAGGAGGACAGATTCATAGCCCCCACCGGAATCACCTTGCAGGAGGACAGACTCATAGCCCCAACCAGAGTCACCCTGCAGGAGGAGGACAGACTCATGGCACCATTCATTCTATCTTTTTACCTTTGTTCCGGTGGTATATTGTTCGATCTGCGATATGTGCTCTGTCACCGGAACCCCTTTAAAAAAAACGGAGCCTTGATGTTTCAGCGGTTTCATTTCATAAACGCCAAGGAAGGGGCTATATAGTGAACCTGAAAAAAAAAAAATGCAATAATGAACAGAGAACATGGGTCAGGTCTGAATTTCCACCACTGGGACTCAAACACACCATTTATGGTATTTAAAGTGCAGCTCCGTGTCTGATAGAGCAGGAAGATGAGAATGTTTTGTTTAATGGAGGCCATACACACTTCAATAAATAATCAATTTCTTTTGTGGTTAGAACAATTTATCTATAGTCGAAAAACCCATTCGATCAATATGCCACTCATAGGCTAAGTGGATTTCGATCGATAATTAAGATTAGGGATCGACCGATTATCGGTGCAGCCGATATTCACTGTTTTCAAAGTATCGGTCAAAAAACTGACCGATATTACCGATATTGCTTCAAGGGGTTTTACCGGGGTGATTACTGGCATCTTAAAGGCGCCAGTTTAAAAAAAATAAAGTATTCAAAAACGCAGATCTTGATGTTTTGAATACTGTAAAGTGCAGTGGAGGGGTTTGGGGTCTTATAGACCCCCGATCTCTCCATAAAGAGTACCTGTCACCACCTATTACTGTCACAAGGGATGTTTACATTCAGCAGCAATAACCGTGATAAAAAAAAAAAAAAAAAAAGTAAAATGACAGTGTAAAAAAAATTTTTTTTTAAATGTACAAAATAACGGCAAAACATATCAGCTATCGGCAGGAGAGGTGGCCGAAATATCGGTTCGGCACCGAAAAAACGATATCGGTCGATCCCTAGCTAAGATACAATTATAGCTTAGGATCATAAGTGTAGCGCACCCCACATAGGAGATGAAGATGAACTGGGACTTCCCAACTCTACACAGCCAGGCACACCGAATTTTCACAGGTTCCCAGAGTCCAAAAACAGTCCAGCACTTTGTTTTGTTATTTTATTGAGGGATTAATAACTTGGATGGGGAAATTATGGGATGCCCACTTGACTTCAAAGCAAACTTCCCGGACAACTCCTAGTATATACAGTCCTATATACAGTTCATTTCCTTCCTCCAGAACTTGCTTACAAAATCATCAGCAGTGTCGCTCTGTAAAAGTCTATAGCAATTGCCCATTACAGGCAGGGACTCGCAGCCTCTATACTTGTGGAATGTAGAGTGACACCACACATTTACTACCCCCCCCCCTTGTGGTCACTGGTCCCAGCACCACCTCTTCAGGCCCTGCCAGACCTCCTCCCATTTTTTACTAGCCCCCCTGGCTACTTCTCCACAGTCCTTCTGACTGACACCAAAGTTCTTCCCAGTCTGCTCACTCACCAGCCCATCTGGCTGACTCTCCTGGATGTGCCGACTCTCTCCCGCCATCCTCTCCTTGCTCCTTATCACCCCATATTTATGAGGTGCCTGCTCCCTGCCAGCCCATTTTGCTGGGGAATGGCTGAGGCCAGGGGCGTCGCTAGGGGGGTGACTAATGGGGCTATAGCCCCGAATCTGGGGACCATAGCCCCGGGTCTCTTGCCACAGGGCCTCTGCCTAAACAGCGGCTCGCGGCTGGCGGAGGAGAGGAGAGAGGTGAGCGGGCAGACAAGCAGAGAGGACATCTCTCTCCGTCCGCTCCACATCAGCGCTCTTCGCAGCCGGGCCTCTTCAATGTGGGTCTTCCACCCTCACAGCGCGGTGGAGTGGAGGTCACGTGCTTCCGGTCATCGGTGAAGGTCCACTTTGCAGCCAGAACCCCTTTGCTTCAATGTCGGAGGTGCGGCGGGGAGCAGCGAGATGACATCTCTCACTGCCTGCCCCGCATCACTGCTCTCCTGCCCTCACTAAATGTACCAGTGCTGCCAGCCTGCCACCAATGCAGCATCAATGCACATTTGGTGGCACTGGCTGGCATGGCAAGTGACAATCCACATCAGTTGGCAAGTGACAACCCACATCTGGTGGCCAGTGACGTGGCAAGTGACAATCTGCAAATTGTGGCAGGAGACGTGGCAAGTGACAAGCCGCATCTGCTGCCAGGTGAAAGTGGCAAATGACAATCCACATCTGGTGACAGGCGACAGTGGCAAGTGACACGCTGCATCTGGTGACAGGAGATGTGGCAAGTGACACGCCGAGAGCTTCCACTGATTATGCATTATGGCGAGTTGAACCACTTCATTATATATTACAATGTAATAATAGAAATAATGCGCTTCAATCACCCCAACACCATATCATCCATGGTGCCATCATGATGGAAGTTGATGATGAAAATTGCTTACCGCCGGCGTTTCCTCCCCCGCGGGCCTGCAAAAAAAGGTTAGTGAACGCTGCTATGGGCTCTAGCCCCAGATCTTTTGCAGACCTAGCAACGCCCCTGGCTGAGGCCCTGATCAATCCTCCAAGCAGCTCCTCCTAGACCCCAACCTCTACTTCTGGAAGCTTCTCCAAGGATCCAGAGAACAGGGGGAGTTACCAGAGGTGCTGCTTGCTGAGTCATCCAGCCTCCCTGAGTCACTCAGCCCTGACCCAGATCCAACTCAGGCCTGGCTCTTAGCCAGGCCAAATTTTCCTACAATAACAATAAACCCATTCCAGCACACTAGAGGGTGCTACACAAGTATTGATTGCATCTCTGTTTTCACCATGTAACCTCATCTGATCAAATATTTAATTGACTCAGTAAAATTTTTGACCACTTTTCAATTCAAAATTCCTTCAGTTGCAAGATATTTGGGAGTTTTCCTGCATGAACTGCCCAGGAATTCACCAAAAGTCATACTTAGTACCCAATAGTAGCTCTTCATCAAAGAAAACAGGCACCAAACCAGGTAGTAAACTTATTATATTGCCACCCAATATGATTGGTAACTAGGCAAACATAAATTGGGTTAACAATGGTAATACACAAATTGGCATAACAAGTGATTATCAGTAAGGACAAGACATAAGATTACATTTGGCTTCCAGATCAGCATAAACAGTAGCAAGGCCACCTCAAGTGCACCAGTGAGCAGTAGGAAAGTTTATTCTACAGAGTGCTGGAACTATACCGCAAGAGCACATTTATGGCGGCAACACTAGTCCTAGACCAACTGGGTATGCACTGTCCCAAAGAAAAGGAGGATGGTAGCAGAGGGTACAGGGGAACAAAGGGGGCTTTTAGAATAATTATTACAGGAGGGGCAGTCCTTTGAGATGTTCTTCTGCCAGCAATCATTGGGGCCCTTTAAGAGTGTCAGCGCACTTGATGACAGTCCCAGTTAACTTGCATGCTGTATAGGCGTAGTATCGTCTTGGCACAGGTGCAAGGTAGATGTGGTTCAGATGCAGTATAGGCAGGATTGGCGCTGCCGCCAGGCAGGGGGGCGCAGCCATGGCCGCTGACTTCACTATCAGCCTGACTGAGGAACACGAGGGGCTGAAGACCGCCTAAATACACAGGGCTGGGGCACTGACTGACTCCAGAGAAAGCAGCAGCCGTGAAGTACATCCATCATGACTGCTGCAGAGGAGGTCAGCAGCAGCTCAGCCTGTGAGGAGGGGGACACCGAGCCGACTCCCAGGAGTCAGAGGACAGCTGGAGGGTGGAGGAGGTGGGCACCATGTCTCAGGATGGAGAAAAAGTTCTGCTGACCCGGTGAGTCCGCTCACCGAGGGGACGACAAGGGTGACGTTTGTCTTGCTTAGGACGTGAAATAGTCACGCACTGGCTTGGAGTATAGAGTGTTGGTATAAGTGTGGTCCAGAGTGCATTATGGGTGCGGTATGGATTGGGTACACTTAGCATCCCGCTCTCAGTGGCTCAGGCCCGTTCTAGCAGTATCAGCAATGGGCAAATAGACCTCTTGCCAGTCCCCAGAATGCAGTGGTGACCTCTCGCTTTAGACATATCGCCCAACATTTTGACATGAGAACGAGGGACACCTATTAACAAAAGTATGTAGGCATAGGACACACCCCTTGACACACTTGAAAGAGAATTTAAAAAAATAAATAAGGATTGAATAAACCTACAAGTGCTTTTTTTTTTACCACTGCTATGGCAACAATTTAAAAACTGGATGAAAAGGTTTAGCACTGGGAAACACCTTTTAGAAAAGTTAAAAAGTGCATTTTATATACAACTATAGAGATAAGACCAAAATGAGGGACAAATCAGGAGGAAAGAAGGACAGAGGGACTTTGTTCAAAACCAGGGACAGTCCCTCAAAATCAGGGACAGTTGGGAGCTGTGCTGTAGAATGGGGGCCCCCCTCAGTCTCTTCCCCAGAAGCGATGTTTAGCGATGGGAAGCAGAGGGTGAGTGGATTCTCCAGTCTTCCTCCGACAGCAGTGCAGGTGCTGTGATGTGGGCCGTGTTTGCTCTGCCCCCCGGGTGCCCTCACTCCTAGTCTCAGGCTTGGATCTCGCTGGTATAGTCTCCAGCTGGCAGGGAAATATCCAGAGATCCTCTCCCCTCTAACTCCCTTGTGCCAGGAGAGAGCTTTATTAAAAATCCTTCCTCCATTACTCATACTGCGCATTGGGATCTGTAGTATAACTATTATATGGCCAAAATATCACACCACAACCCCCAGTATTCTCAGCTCTCTGCCTAGAACTCTATGGGCTTGCTTGGCTTTAGCTCTCCCCCTGCTATCTGGAGAATGGTGCAGGATATCCTCATTATCTTAGTAGAGGGGGAGAAGAATAAAAGGCAATCCTGTCTCCTTCTCTATAACACCTGGCTACATAATTTAAACTGCCATACCTGGAATTCAGCTTTAATACTTTATTCCCCTCGATTCAATACCCTTTTTTCCTTTGTTATGAGTATCAATTTTTTTTTAATTTACATTCTTTCATTTTTGTAGTGCAGAATTAAAAAGGTTCTGTGGGAAATGGAGGGAGTACATTGAAGGACAGTGTCCCAGCAATGATTGATTTGATGACACCACACATGCCAATAACAAAGAGAGCTCATAGTTCACACCGGTGAGAAGCTTCTTGTGAACGTTCGGGCTTCATAGGCTATTTTGCTGTTCAGAGTGCGGGAAAGGTTTCATTCAAAAAGGAGAAAATCTTCTTTATAAAAGAGACTTCACACAAGCGAGAGTCTTTATCCATCCCCAGTGTGCAGGTGGTGTTTCTCCCCTTGCTCCCTCCAGCCGCATATACTCATTCTCCCACTGCTCTCTGCAACCGCACATACTCATCTTCCCTTTGCTCCCTTCAGCTGCACATACTCATCCTTCCTTTCCTCCATCAAGCATTCCATTGGACCAATCCCACCTCCATACTCCCTAGGACAGGGCTTACCAACCAGGGTTCCTCCTGAAGTTGGTGGGGTTCCTCAAGTGTTGAGCCAAGGTAGAGTGAGCTCCCCCTTTCACTGACCGCCATTGGAAGGGATCACCTCCACACACTGACCGCCATTGGAAGGGGTCACCTCCACACACTGACCCCCATTGAAAGGGATCACCCCCACTCACTGACCGCCATTGAAAGGGATCACCCCCACTCACTGACCGCCATTGAAAGGGGTCACCTCCACACACTGACCGCCACTGGAAGGGGTCACCTCCACACACTGACCGCCATTGGAAGGGGTCACCTCCACACACTGACCCCAATTGGAAGGGGTCACCTCCACACACTGACCCCCATTGAAAGGGATCACCCCCACTCACTGACCGCCATTGAAAGGGGTCACCTCCACACACTGACCGCCACTGGAAGGGGTCACCTCCACACACTGACCGCCATTGGAAGGGGTCACCTCCACACACTGACCCCAATTGGAAGGGGTCACCCCCACACACTGACCGCCATTGAAAGGGGTCACCTCCACACACTGACCGCCACTGGAAGGGGTCACCTCCACCCACTGACCCCCATTGGAAGGGGTCACCTCCACACACTGACCCCCATTGGAAGGGGTCACCTCCACACACTGTCCCCCATTGGAAGGGGTCACCTCCACACACTGTCCCCCATTGGAAGGGGTCACCTCCACACACTGACCCCCATTGGAAGGGGTCACCCCCACACACTGACCGCCACTGGAAGGGGTCACCCCCACACACTGACCGCCACTGGAAGGGGTCACCCCCACACACTGACCGCCATTGGAAGGGGTCACCTCTACACACTGACCGCCAATGGAAAGGGGCTGGCTCTCCTTGATCGAGGTGATTGTCATGTGACGTCCTCGCAGGGGGCGCACAGTGGCGTGATCTGTCACCACTGCACCCACCGGCCGATGACTGATCACTGTACCTACCCGCTGCCGATACCATGTGGCTGCTGTAACCAATCACAGCAGGTCACGTGACAGTTGTAAACAATGGATGGCTTCTTTTCAAGCCATCCATTGTGTACAATTGTGTTGCTAGTTGTGATTGGTCACAGTGATCACATGGTACAGACTGGGCCAATCACAGCAAATCACAACAAAACAAACCGAATGAATCAATTTCATTCTGTAAAATGCTTGCATATAGCAATGAATTTAATTTCTATATACAAACATAATGACTGATCACTTCCCTAGAGTAGTACAATGTTACCATGTCAAAAAGGAAGCAATAAAGAACTAGTAATTAGTCCTTCAAACTTCAGCAGCGCTATAACGTCAAATGTTGCATAAAAGGGTAATGATCTGTGCATCCGACTGGCATCAAAATTCAGCAAACGCATGTGACATTTCATGTGGGACACATCAGATGTTTTAGACTTTCATCCATTACCACACCTTGTGATTCCACTCCCTATAGGAATTGCACTCACCAGATTCCCAATATACAACAGCCTCTGTATGTGTGTTAGGTGGCTGGGATCACTGTCAAACAAACATCCGACCAAAGCTCGGAAAACGATCGACCAAAAAGGGATCTCACACTTTCGTCTTCTGATTCACCAGGATGTAACCAGCTGAAAAAGTTTTCCATGATTACTCAGACAGAAGGAAGGGAAAGGAAGCCTCATAGTGTAAAACTGTAAAGCTCTTTATTAAAAGTATAAACCGCTTCCCTTAATACATTACACTTACAAACAAATGTTTGAAAGATGCATACAATAAATAATGCAGTGTACAGTCGGTTCCGTTAGTCTCACCACCTGTCGGAGAGCTGTGATCGTCCATGGTGGTTCCCGGGAAGACACCGGAGCCGATAACCAAAGCAGCAAGCTGTGTAGTACACCTAGACGCGTTTCGTGAATCCGTCTTTATCAATAGGCGTGACCCACACGGCAAGACTTGCTAATTTCTAACCGCTCAGTGTTGTATGTTAACCCCTTTTGTGCCAGGTGCTCAATCATCAGTGGTTCCCACCAGAGAACGATCGAACTCTCACTGTATAAGCCTATCAATACATCTAGCAGAGGTGAACAAAAAACATATCCATAAGATGTGTGAACACCAGCTGTCTGAACCCGCAAATTAAATCAAACCTGCACAAACAGAAGTCATTATCACCGCTCACACAGCACTAAAGGAATGTTAACATACAAATACATATTACAATTTCAAATATCGATACAGACTAAATATATCACTTTATAAAACCCTGTGATAGGTTTACATCCTAACCACTACAGCTAATAATGGAAATCAGTGTAAACCATACACAGCTAGGTCGGGTAAATGTTACAACGTTGGGAACCCTGAAACAGAACACTGTCCTTCCATATGTCTGTCCAAAGAGGTGAGTTAAACAACGATACCCAATCATCATTAATCCTATACCATATTCATGCTAGAATTCCTAGATGTTTGGAATATCGCAAAAATATCACAATATGTTGATAAGTAATGCAAACAATTGGAAAGAAATATTAATGATAAAATACATTCCCATGCTCAAATCCAGCCACGTGAGCCGGTTAGGATCTGTTCACATTTAAAGCGGGGTTTTTTTTTTTTTTTGAGTTCATTCACAAACTTTTCTTCTCAGCATTACATACTCACATATTGTGTGTAATATGTCCGCCTGTGTCAGATTTCGTCGGAAAGAATAACTTATATTATTCACTGCAGGCAGTTTCCATCTTCATTGTGGGCATTTGAAGCCCACAAGCATTTATTTCCTGGATGTGGTGAATGCTGTGCTCCCAGCATTCACTGCTCGTTCCCGCACATGCTCAGTTGCATCCTGGGAAGCCTGACACTAGCTCCCAGGAGTCTGGGAGAGGCTAGAAACACGCCTACTCCCATGGGAGGAGAACCAGGAAGTGCAAAGAAGAATAGAAAAATAAAAGGTAATTACAGCGATTTAAATTTTTTTAAACGGCATGTCAGCATCTAGGCAAGGAAGAGAATACATACAGATATTGTTCAAAATTTGGGTGGAACCCCGCTTTAAAATGCACATCATAAACATTAAAATCAGAATGTCGCCTGCATAGGCAACTCTGAAGGTGAAAGCCTATTAACGGCAATTAACCCCTTACTTGCAAAACCGGTGTAATAAAACAATGGGTATATATAAGCGCACTTGTGGCTAAATCTAACAAAACCTGCCACATGCATTTGCTGAGTTTTGATGCCACTTGGATGCAGATTATTACCCTTTTATGGAACATTTGACGTTGTAGCGCTTCTGAAGTTTGAAGGACTAATTACTAGTTTTTTTATTGCTTCCTTTATTTGCATGAGAGTTATGTTTGCACTACAGACTAGAATTATTTGATACAGTGTCACTATATTGAGGAGATATGCCAGTGAGGCACTAATCTCCAACTCACGCAGAATAGCGCCGCACCTACCTTTGAAATTTATCTTTGCATGAAATGGGTTGTATAAATAGGTCCACCATACTCTAATACAGCAGGATTCCATGAGGGTTGGGGGTTGGGGGGTCTTCCTGGAGAGAGAGAGGGATGGACCGTGGTGCAAATTCCTAGAAAAGGTAAAGTCAAAGCAGCCCACCGAAAATCCCCAAAATCAGATCCTTCTAGGACCCGGTCTTTCCTTTTCATACTGATAAAAATCCACCTCTGATGGCAACACTTACTTCATCTCCGACCGTGTTGGTGGTTTTCTTGGTTATTCTGGCTCCTCTCTTCCCTGCGCTCCATCCACCTGACTTGTCTTCGCCTCTATCGGTCTTCTTTGTGGTTTTGTCACCTGGTATCAATCTTCTTCTTTTCTTCCCCCAACACCTTCCCGTCATCGGAAACTTCTCCCCTTCTCATCTGTCAGAACAAAGCAGAAACCAGAAGATAAACCTCCCATACAGCAATGTGTGAGACACAAGCAACTGTCTTCACAGGGACTACAAGGCTCAGCCAGAACAAGTGCTGCATGGAGGAGGGGCGCTCCAGCCTTGATTTGGGGTGGGTTTTTACCATCCTCAGCCCCCTCCCTTCCCCCATTACTGTCCTCACAGCTCCGCCTCCATTAAAGTGGTTGTAAACCCGTTCCAACCACTTTTACCTACAGGCGAGCCTAGATTAAGTCTTACCTGTAGGTGCTCGAAATATCTCCCAAACCTCCACAGTTTAGGAGATATTTACAAAAAAAAAAAAAAAAAAAAGGCGATCGCCGATGTCCATGGCGCAGGCGCACTTTAGACTCCTTTAGAAATGGCGAGCGTGCCATTTCTAAAGGAGATCGTGGCGTGACTGGCGGCTCCCGCGCGCATGCGCGGGAGTGACGTCATCTCGGCTCTGGCCAGTCACAGCGCCGGAGTGGCGATACCCGAAAGAGAGATGGACGCTTTGTGGAAGAGGGGACAGCGGTGACATTGCAGGCTTCGGTTTCAGGTAAGTGACACATAATGGACTACTATGCGGTGCACAGTAGCCCATTATGCTTTACCTTTGCAGGGAAACAGAGGAAGTAAAACCCATCAGTGTTTACTTCCTCTTTCATCTCCTCACATCTCCCCTTCATTACTGTCCTCTCGGGGCGGACAGACAACTTATGGGGCCCCCCCGGGGGCGATAGGAGATCATGAGGACCTGCCAACACCCAAGCCACACAAAGCCCCACCTACATATTGCACAGCCCACATGACACGCAATTGTCACACAATTCCTCCACACTATACGCAAAATGAATGTTCAATACGTTAAGAAAATAAAGAAAAACAAAAAGTGCAACAATGGCGAGTCCCAATCTGACAGGGGCATGGATGTGTGCATTGGGGGGCCCCTCACCCCCCACACCTTTCATATTAGGACCTGCAGCTGTGTTTTTACACCCACCGCGTCCCCAGGCGTACTAAAAAAAAAAAAACACTCATTCACACTGCGTGTGCACACGAGTACCTGTGTGAATGAGCCCTTCATATTTCTTTTAGCCCAGGATCACACTGAGCTGTGGGAGTGAAGCTGAACTCGCACGATTTCACTCTCGCTGGTAAGTCACGATTTCGGTGCAGTGGACAATGTCAGTTTCTTTATTTTTATATTACAATTTTATTTATTTCTTTTTTCATAATAGTTGGGGGGGGGGGGGGGCGAGGCAATGGATGGTGTAATTTTTTTTTTTTTACAAATAAATTTAGAAAATTTTTCACTTTTATTTGTTGCAATTTGTTTTTATTTCGATTTTTCACAAACTTTTTTTTTTTTTAAGGGGGGGCAATAGACGGTGTCATTTTATTTATTTTTTTTACAATTTGATTTGTTTTTTGTATTTCTTTTACAATTAAAATTGACATTTTTTCACTTTTATTTTTTGCTATTTATTTTTTTTCCCCAAAAGCTTTTTTTTTTGGGGGGGGTGGGGGGGGGGGGGTGGAAGGGGGCAGTAGACGGCGCCATTTTTCTTATTTTACAATTCAATTTGTTTTTGCTTCTTCATACAAAGCCATACGGGGGGGGGGGGATATCTTGCATGTTGTGAAAATTTCCAGTACAAATAAAGTTGTGTAGAAGTATAATAAAGCACGTGTGTATTTTATACAGAGCTCTAGATCCTTTGTAAAACCTAAACAATGTGTAAAAGGTGGAAATAACTCCCATTTCTATCACATGTCTCATGTATAATCCAATGATAAGAATTCTATGTTGGGCACAGATGCCTCTATATAGGGAGACACAGAAATCACACATTATACTGATCTCTATTATATAAAACATAACAGAGGAAATCACAGTTTGTAACGCCCCCTCCCCCCTCCAACTGTCAGTCTACGAGAGAAATACAGTGTATGCCCCTCCCCCTCCTTCATACAAAACCATAGACAGATGGATCACTGATTTATAACTGAATTCTCCACCCCTCCCCCTCGGTCAGACTGTTTTCTTATTTAACAATTGAGACCGCCTACTTGTTTACAACTTAGAGACAGGGGGTGGGGCTTGTGCAAAGGGAGTGGAGCCTAAGCCGTCACTCTGACGACAGAGCCACAGCTCATACTTGTTTATAACTTAGAGACAGAGAGTGTAGCCTAAGCTGTCACTATGACGACAGAGCCAGGGGGCGGAGCCTAAGCAGCCTCTATGACATCATGCCACAGCTGTCACTATGACGACATAGCCAGGGGGCGGAGCCTAAGCAGCCTCTATGACATCATAGCCACAGCTGTCACTATGACGACAGAGCCAGGGGGCGGAGCCTAAGCAGCCTCTATGACATCATAGCCACAGCTGTTATAATCAAGCGCACAACAGCTGTTTGTCAGTTGATGATCAGAGAGTGAAGAGAGCAGACGTGTCTGAGTGACTCTACCTGATTATTGTACAGAGTATTTGAGCGAGTAGATTATTATACAGATTATTACAAGGAAAAAAAAGACTTTTATTTCTATAAAGAAGATAAAAGCAAAAAAGATGACGACGAGAAGAATTACTAGAGCAATGAGAATTAGACTGGAAGACTTTGACTTCCATGAAGAGCTTGGAAAAGGAGCTTATGGGAAGGTAGTATAGGATTATTAACCATTAAATCACCAGAAGAGTCCATTCACACCCGGAGCGTTTTCTGCCCGATATCTCATAATACACTACAGTTACAAAACACAGAGTCCAGTGTCTTTATTATCAATGTGCGGTTTTGCCATCATATTATCGCAAGGCAATCGCTGTGATGCTGGTCTAAAAAAAAAGGAGCAAAAGCTTCTTATGGGCAGAAGGCTTCACTTCAAGATCACATTCCATATAAATATATTTTATATATACACTACCGTTCAAAAGTTTGGGGTCACCCAAACAATTGTGTGTTTTCCATGAAAAGTCACACTTATTCACCACCATACGTTGTGAAATGAATAGAAAATAGAGTCAAGACATTGACAAGGTTAGAAATAATGATTTGTATTTGAAATAACATTGTTTTTACATCAAACTTTGCTTTCATCAAAGAATCCTCCTTTTGCAGCAATTACAGCATTGCACACCTTTGGCATTCTAGCTGTTAATTTATTGAGGTAAGCTGGAGAAATTGCACCCCACGCTTCTAGAAGCAGCTCCCACAAGTTGGATTGGTTGGATGGGCACTTCTGGCGTACCATATGGTCAAGCTGCTCCCACAACAGCTCAATGGGGTTCAGATCTGGTGACTGTGCTGGCCACTCCATTACCGATATAATACCAGCTGCCTGCTTCTGCTGTAAATAGTTCTTGCACAATTTGGAGGTGTGTTTAGGGTCATTGTCCTGTTGTAGGATGAAATTGGCTCCAATCAAGCGCTGTCCACTGGGTATGGCATGGCGTTGCAAAATGGAGTGATAGCCTTCCTTATTCAGAATCCCTTTTACCCTGTACAAAGCTCCCACCTTACCAGCACCAAAGCAACCCCAGACCATCACATTACCTCCACCATGCTTAACAGATGGCGTCAGGCATTCTTCCAGCATCTTTTCATTTGTTCTGCGTCTCACAAACGTTCTTCTTTGTGATCCAAACACCTCAAACTTGGATTCATCCGTCCACAACACTTTTTTCCAGTCTTCCTCTGTCCAATGTCTGTGTTCTTTTGCCCATCTTAATCTTTTTCTTTTATTGGCCAGTCTCAGATATGGCTTTTTCTTTGCCACTCTGCCCTGAAGCCCAAAATCCCGCAGCCGCCTCTTCACTGTAGATGTTGACACTGGTGTTTTGCGGGTACTATTTAATGAAGATGCCAGTTGGGGACCTGTGAGGCATCTGTTTCTCAAACTAGAGACTCTAATGTGCTTATCTTCTTGCTTAGTTGTGCAACGCGGCCTCCCACTTCTTTTTCTACTCTGGTTAGAGCCTGTTTGTGCTGTCCTCTGAAGGGAGTAGTACACACCGTTGTAGGAAATCTTTAATTTCTTTGCAATTTCTCGCATGGAATAGCCTTCATTTCTAAGAACAAGAATAGACTGTCGAGTTTCAGATGAAAGTTCTCTTTTTCTGGCCATTTTGAGCGTTTAATTGACCCCACAAATGTGATGCTCCAGAAACTCAATCTGCTCACAGGAAGGTCAGTTTTGTAGCTTCTGGAAGGAGCTAGACTGTTTTTAGATGTGTGAACATGATTGCACAAGGGTTTGCTAATCATCAATTAGCCTTCTGAGCCAATGAGCAAACACATTGTACCATTAGAACACTGGAGTGATAGTTGCTGGAAATGGGCCTCTATACACCTATGTAGATATTGCACCAAAAACTAGACATTTGCAGTTAGAATAGTCATTTACCACATTAGCAATGTATAGAGTATATTTGTTTAAAGTTAGGACTAGTTTAAAGTTAGCTTCATTTAAAAGTACAGTGCTTTTCCTTCAAAAATAAGGACATTTCAATGTGACCCCAAACTTTTGAACGGTAGTGTATATATATATAATATCTACCTATATCTCTATATATAGATATATCTCTATATCTATATATAGATATATCCACACATATAGATCTATATATATATATATATATATACATATAGAGATATATATATATATATATATATATATATAGATATAGATATATCTATATATATATATATATATATATATATATATATATAGATATATCTATATATATATATATATATATATATATATATAGAGATAGATATAGATAGAGATAGATATAGATATAGATATACATACATACACACACATACATATACACACACACACCGTATATACTCGAGTATAAGTCGAGATTTTCAGACCTTTTTTTGGGGGGGCTGAAAGTGCCCCCCTCGACTTATACTCGAGTCACCGCCGTCTGCCTACATGATCAGCGTGTGATACATACCATTCGGCGGCCTCTCACTGTTCAAAAGCCGCACCTCCTCCTCGTCTGTGATAGGCAGAAAACTCCCATTTCCCAGCAGCGGTCAGCCTATCACAGACGAGAAGGAGGCGTGGCTTTTGAACAGTAGAATGGCCGAATTGTATTATGACGCTGATTGGTGCAGAGCGGCACACGGAGGCATGTACAGGACACAGGTAGGTGACACATGCACAGGTCACATGCACAGGCAGGTGACACATGCACAGGTCACATGCACACATACACAGGGAGGTATACAGCTGCAGATGGACATTGTTGACCCTCTTTTTCCACTTACAGCAGCTGCTGCATTTCTCACCCTTCTCTTATACTCGGGTTAATACGTTTTTCCCAGTTTTTTTTGGTAAATTAGGGCCTCGACTTATACTCGGATCGACCTATACTCGAATATATATATATATATATATATATATATATATATATATATATATATATATATATATATATATATATATATACCGTATATACTCGAGTATAAGTCGAGGCCCTAATTTACCACAAAAAAATGGGAAAAACTTATTGACCCGAGTATAAGACGAGGGTGAGAAATGCACAGCTACTGTAAGTGGAAAAGAGGGTCAACAATGCCCATTTGCAGCCTCACTGTGCTTATTTGCAGCCATAGGTCCCCTGAACTTCAAACTCGGTAGTTAAGGGTTCCTAGATGCCCCCTAGCTGCAGCCAAAATTTGGGGTCTCTGAACCCAAAGGGTCCCGAAATGACATTGCTGCATATGGACACAGTTGACCGAATTTGGGGCCCTGTATCTCGGGGCCACTTAGTGCTAAGAACCCCAAATTTGGTGTGCAAACCAAGTGAAACTAGCACCATACAATTTCCAAAGCTGGGGTTTTTAGCACCAAGTGGCCCCGAGATACAGGGCCCCAAAAATCAGTTCATAAAATGTCAAGCACTTTTCTGCAGCAGAGAATGACATTTTCTGAACCGGTTTTGGGGCCCCGTATCTCAGGGCCACTTAGAGCTAGGAACCCAGTGGTACCAGATCCACTGGGTTTGCACACCAAATTTGGGGTTCCTAGCACCAAGTGGCCCTGAGATACGGGGCCCCAAAGTCGGTTCAGAAAATGAAATTTTTTGCTGCAGAAAAGTGCTTGACTCGAGTAGAAGTCGAGGGGGGCACTTTCAGCACAAAAAAAATGTGCTGAAAAATTCGACTTATACTCGAGTATATATGGTATATATATATATACACACACACACACACACACATATACATACATATCTCTATGAGCTGAACCATTTCCTGATTCTTTCTATGCAATCCTCTGCACAAGCCACAGACGTTTAAAAAAAAAAACCCCTTGGTGTCAGAACATTCCTCAGCCATTGAGCTGTTGAGTTAAATATAAACATTGTAGTTTTAGTTCTGTAGACCTTTTTATAACACTTGTTAGTTTAAAGTTAAAAATATTATTTTTTCCTAGAAATAGAACCCCCCATATATATATATATATATATATATATATATATATATATATATATATATATATATATATATATATATATATATATATATATATACATATACATATACATACACACACACATATATTACATACACACACACACATACTGGTTTGAAGCGGTTTATCGGGACTCTGGCCGCAGCTCTCATCCATAACCCCGGAATTGTTTTCAGACAGCGATTTTTATTTTTTTGGGGGGGGGGGGGGGACATCAGATCAATGGAGTTTTCTTTATTGATGCTTTCCAGGTTGGAGGAAACTTCTGAGGTCTTTTAGACCCCCAAATGTCTCCATAAAGAGGACCTGTCATGCTTTATTACTATCACAAATAAGGTTTACATTTCTTGTGATAGCAATAAAAGTGATAATAAAAATTTAAAGGGACAGTGTCAAAATAATTTTTTTTTAATGAATAAAAAAATAAAAAATGAAAGCGCCCCCATCCGTAGGTCGCGCACACACGTGTAAACAGCGTTCATAGTACACATGTGAGGTATCACCACGAACGTTATAGCGAGAGCGACAATTCTAGCACTAGATCTCCTCTGCAACTCTAAACTGGTAACCTGTAAACATTTTTAAAGCGTTGCCTAGGGAGATTTTTAACAGCTGAGAGATCAATGTTTGTTTTGATCTGAGGCTTTCCAGGGTAGAAGAGAGATTTGGGATCTTATAGACCTAAAGAGGACATAAAGAGGACCTGTCATCTCTTATTTCTATCACAAGGGATGTTTACAGTGTAAAAAAAAATAAATCAATCAATCAAAAAGCCCCCCTCCCCCACCCCCTCGTGCTCACACGCAGAAGTGAACGCATATGTAGGTTGCGCCCGTATATGTAAACGGTGTTCACACCCCACGTGAGGTATCGCCACAAATGTTATGGCGAGAGCAAAAATTCCAGCGCCAGACGTCCTGTGACTCTAAACTGGTAACCGGTAATAATGTTTAAAGCGTCATCTATGGAGATTTTTAAGTACCGTAGTTTGGCAACATTCCATGAGCGAGCGCAATTTTAAAGCATGACTTGTGAGGTATCTAGTAACTCGGCGGAATATAATATTTTATATTTTACCAAAGAACTGGCTATTAGTGTCTTTTTACATAAAAATTTAATAAAGTGACAGCAATAGACATGTGACAGGTACTCTTTATGTAGAGATCTGGGGTTTATAGGATCCTTCCTCTGCCCTTCAAAGCATTTGATTACATAAAAAGATTTGTAAAAATGGCGCCGTTTACTTCCAGGGAAACTGTAAGTTATGTTAGCTCATCGCTTCCGGGTTCCTAAATCATAGAGGCAATCAGAGCCATTCCAGTCCTTGTTCACCTCTATGATCAGCCGGTGGACACGCCGGCTGGTGGGACGGGACAGCCTTTTTAAGCCACGGAAGGTGGCAGGGGGGGGGCAAATGAATGGGCTCTCCTGTCCCGTGCAAACCACATATAGGTGTGACCCTAGGGTAAGACTTGGGTTAAGTTGTAATATAAAAATAGTTTGCTTTACACACAGAGGGGAAAGAGATAATCACAGAACATGAGAATGTCTAATAATGGTGTTAAAGCTACAGCACATGGAAAAGATGATGTACTAATTGTTTCTCTCCTATAGGTGTACCTGGCGACCCACCGTGATACTCTTACACGGGTGGCATTGAAGATGGTGAAGAAGGAGTCGATGCTTGGGAGCTCCACATCCACCTTGATTGAAAGAGAAGTCCTGGAAATGGTACAGAACATCCCATTCTGTGCCCAGGCCTACGCCACATTCCAGACAGAGGTAAGTCTATTGTTGGAAAATGTAACGTATAGAGGAACATTAGGATATCTGCATTTCACCACTTGCTGCCCAAGGATGTGCCTGTACGTCCTTCAGCTGCAGTGATTATACCGGGATGATGCCTGGGCATCAGCCGGTAACTGTTTTTTGGCCGGGGATTCTCTTTTTTGTAAAAGCAGTCCTAGCAGCTAATTAGTTGCAGGATCACTTTTACAAGCAGGGAGATGAAGGTGGTGTTCTCCCCCCACCCCCTTGCCACCTTCCTGGGCTCGCCCATCTCACCGGTCAACCCAGGATTGCAGCTAGCTGACGATAGAAGGTGCCCAATAACCTCTATAGTCTAAGAAACACGAAGCAACAAGTATTTTGTCACTTCGGCTTTGTGTTTACTGGCCGGCTGCAGGCACAGATCGGTCTGATCGGCTGCTTTGGAGGTCAAAAAGGAGAGGTCTGGGGTCTAATAGATCCCTGATCCCTCTATAAAGAGGATCTGTCAATGCCTATTGCTGTCACAAGGGATGGTTACATTCTTTGTGACAGCAATAAGTGATAGGAAAGAAAGAAAGAAAGAACGAAAGAAATAAATATACAACATCCACCAATTTATTCTCTAGGGCCTCTACTTAAAAAAAAAAATATATATATATATATATATATATATATATATAATGTTTGGGGCCTCTAAGTTTTCAAGCAATAAAAAAAATGCAGATTTTTTTACATGTAGGAGAGAAGTGTAAGAAATGGCACAGTAGGCAAGTGGTTAAAAGGGAAGCTAAAATAAAAACAGCTTTTGGTATTAACTACATTAAAGTGGTTCTAAGGCCTCAAGGTTTTACACCTGAATGCATTCTATGCGTTAAAGTAAAAAAAAAAAAACCTTCCATGTCACAGACTGCCCCCTCACCGCAATACGTACCTGAGCCCCATCTCGATCCAGTGCTGTACATGGAGGCTGCGGCTCTCCTGGCTTTGTCCTTCCTAGGGAGATCGATCGAAGTGGGAGCCATTGACTCCCGCTCATGTTAATCAATTCCAGTGACAAGGGAGTGGGGGGGCAGGGCAGGGTCCTGCTGTCTATGTCAATGGACGTAGCAGCGGGTCTCGGGAGCGAGCCAGTACGAGTGCCCCCATAGGAATCAACTTCCTATTGGGGACACCAGCAAGAGAGTAGGAGCCAAGAGGGGACCCGAGTGGAGGAGGATTGGGGCCGTCTGTGCAATTCTATTGTGCAGAGCAATAAATATAGAGATGTTTGTTATTTTATTATTTCCCTTTGCAACCACTTTAAGGAAATAGAAATATTGAATACATCACTGGAACCAGGTGATGATTTATATACTTAATGGGGACGGATGGATAGATGTTGGATGGATGGCAATATATAAGCAGTTAGAAGTAGATATAGGGAGATGTCATGCAGGGTATTCTGGTAGAGAATTAGAATGTTACTTTTATTTGAACCTTCTAATGGATCCATTCACTGAACTGTCTATTTCTTTCCCCAGAATCATTTATTCTTTGTGATGGAATATATGGGACAAGGAGATCTGGCACACCAAATAAAGAAGACATGGTTACCCGTCCCCACCATCAGACGAATGTCGGCAGAACTCCTGTGCGGTCTACAACGCTTACATTCCAGAGGAATATTTCACAGGTAAGTATCTTTACTATAAACTTCAATCATTTCCCCTTCCGCTGCCTAAACACCTAAACCTGCACTAAACCCCACTTGTGAGGAGGAGGATGGTGAGCGCACACTTACCCCTTCGTCCTCCTCCATCCAATGTCTGCCCTTCTGCTGGCCGTATACAAAGGGATAAGAGGAAGGTTGGACGTACATTGGATGGCTTGAATCATTTAATAAAGAAGCCTCACTTTGCTCAGATTTGATGGCATTCTCCACCAGGACTGATCAATTCTGATGAAAACAATTATTTATTGATCATATTGTAAATCTAGTGCAATCAGTTCATGAAAGATACGATCGTTCCCTGGATTGTATAATTCTGTGTATGGGCAGCACTAGGAAAGGTAACTTTGTGAATGTTGATTCTTCCATGAACCAGTAATATTGGAAAAGGGGGGGGGGGGGAATTGTCTGAACCACAGAGCTAACACTCTTTTTCTCCATAGGGACCTGAAGCCTGCGAACATCTTAATACATCTTAACGGTCACGTGTACATTGCGGACTTTGGCTCCGCAGCGACTGGAATGTTTGGACGCTACCTGGAGGAAGACAATGGAACGATCCTATACTACCCGCCAGAGGTAAGTAAAGGTCCAGTGATCGGCTGGTGCAATGTGCTCATACACAGGGCAAATATCAGACAATCTATATAAATGTATGCTGGAAATTAATCCATCTCTCTACGATTTTCCTACAGCTGATCAAGGAACAGCCACACAATCAAGTGGTAGATTATTTCTCCCTGGGGGTCCTACTATATGAGGCAGCCTTTGGTGCCCATCCATTCTTAAGAGGTGGTATTGGACTCCTGCTGCACTCTATAGAGAAAGACACACCATTTTATCCGGACGACGCCGACCCCAACCTGGTGGATTTTCTACAGAGGGTAAGTAGTGACAGTCCCAGCGGGACAAGGAAAGTAGACAAATAGGCTCAACCAATGAGTCTGTCTGCTTTATAAATGGAAGATGCCGATTTTTAAGGCCTCTTAGAAATTTTCTACCATTACTGTCATCTTATATTTTCCTGTTCTCTTTTTCCCCATAGCTCCTGTCCAAAGAACCTGACGAGCGTGAAAGAGCCATCGCCGACATTGAACACCACCCTTTTTTCCAAGGAATAAATTGGGAGGAGCTGGCTGCAGGGAAGACAGACCCCCCATTCCCTGTCTGTCTCAAGGTAAGTAGAAATTTGAGTTCACCTGATCTGATTCCATACACACAGCTGGGGCCCATCAGAAAAGAAATGATGTTTGTGAGATGTATCATTGTGCTTACAAAGAAGCCCTCAGGACCAGATTCATGAAAGAAGCTGAATATTCCATCTTCCCTTATTAGAATTGTGCAGCATTGTTATTTCCCACATTAGATTTACTGGAATCTGATTCGTCAGTTTGAGAACCTGAGGGGAGGAGTCACCTAAGCTCTGACAGCGCTGTCTCCCAACTGAGTGTGCATGACAACAACAAATAACAGAGCTCTGTACACACTCTCATTTCTCCTAGAGTTCTGTTATATTATAGGTTGTGCACTGGTAGACCTCAGGGGAGCTCTCGCCCCGGCTCTCATTCTGAAGGCTCAGGGGACACAAGTAAAATAAGGGGACAAATATAAACCTTTCAGAAATGAGTTTGCACAATAATAGTGAAGATCCAGATCCTCGCTTCTGCACAGTGGTGGCCGGTTTCTGACATCTCACAGTCATATGGGCTTGGATGACCCATAGAGAGGGAAATGGCCTCCAGAGATCATAGAGTGATTTCTTCTACTCATTCATAATTCTCATTGTTCTCTCTCTCTTTCAGAGCCACAGAAAACAAAGAAGGACAATAATAAATCTGGAGGACGTCATGAATCCAAAAGAGGCCATCTCCAACCAAGAAGAGGCCATCTCCAACCAAGAAGAGGCCATCTCCGACCAAGAAGAGGCCATCTCCGACCAAGAAGAGGCCATCTCCGACCAAGAAGAGGCCATCTCCGACCAAGAAGAGGCCATCTCCAACCAAGAAGAGGACATGATGGACCAAGAAGAGGCCATGATGGATCAAGAAGAGGCCATGATGGATCAAGAAGGGGAAATGATGGATCAAGAAGGGGAAATGATGGATCAAGAAAGAGCTATCTCAGCCAGTGAACAGGCCCTGTTCAATGGGTTCACATTCATCAGTGAGGAATGGATAGCCATGCAGGAATAGGAATGGATGGTAACATCCAAAAACACAAGAGGTATGAAAGTAGATTATGGAAATCTGACATAAAAACGCACCATTACAGACAGAATTCACAGCATCTACCACCATTATAATCAGCAAACATCATATACCCTGGGACATACAAGGCTCAATTCACTAAACATGGCATCAAAAATTGCGGTAAAAAAGCACATGTGGTATTTTATCAAAAAAAAAAAAATGTTATCAATCCATTAAAACCACTAATATACAGCATGTGCTATTTCTGCGGTATTTCAGGATAGAAATATACAATATTCTTTGCACATTTAGCTGGTTGTTGAGAAGCCGGCACCCATAAGTCACCGCTGTCGCCAGCCTCCTAACATACCCCCCATAGAGATAACGAGGAGTAGATATATTGATGATGAGCATGATGGAAATCAGGTGGGGGGAATGGTAGAAGACGGTCACATGTGTCCATTATTAAGGATTCCTGGAGACCCCTCTGTACTGCATGGGGTGTCAATAGTGACAGAGAGGGGGGGGGGGGGGGGTGTATGGGCTATGCTAATGAACGTAAAAAGAGTGTGAAATTTGTCTTCATCATTGGTAAGGAGGAAAGTAACACCCATTTACTAAACATCACTGTCTCATTTATTACAGAAGACTGAAGAGTCGCTGCCCTACAGATCTACATCAAGGAAGAGGTTTCCAAAGAAGACAACCACAGAACATGGATCCTCCATGGACCATGGGGGGGGGGGGGAAGAGACAAGGGGAAATGAAATAGACAAGAGGGGACAAGGGGACATAGGCAAGAGGGGACTTAATGGGGTTTCGGGGGTAATGAGGATACCATTGGAGGAATGTGATAGGTTGACACTTGGGGTGTGGGGTTGGAAAGATCTGCGCCATCTACATAAAAAAAGGATTCCAAAGAAGAAGACCACAGAGCATGGATCTTCCATGGACCATGGGTGGGGGTGGAGGGGAGAGTGACATAGGCAAGAGGGGACCATGATGGGGGTGGGGGGTAATAGTGATACCATAGGTGGAATGTGATAGGTGGACACACGGGGTGTGGGGTTGTACGGATCTACGCCTTTTACATCAGGAGAAAGGATTCCAAAGAATAAGACCACAGAACATGAATCGACCGGGGGGGGGGGGGGTGACATAGGCAAGAGGGGACCATGATGGGGGTAGGGGAGTAATAGTGATACCATAGGAGGAATATGATAGGTGGACACACAGGGTGTGTGGTTGTACGGATCTACACCATCTACATCAGGAAAAAGGATTCCAAAGAAGACCACAGAACATGGATCGACCATGGGTGGGGGTGGAGGGGGGGGGGGTTTGAGTGACATAGGCAAGAGGGGACCATGATGGGGGTAGGGGGGTATTCCTTCATCCTCAAATCGGGAGGACGAAGATCTTTTGACCGAAGGAAAGATGAACTCCAAATTGCAGATGAGTTTGGCTATGTGCCCAGGTAAAACAGGACTAACATTTACTGACACACACTGGTCAACATACAATGACTGGCATGCACTGACCTACACACTAACCGAGGACGTCCAGATGTACATAAACTGACCGGTCCATGCTTTAGATAGATGTACACAGACAGACAACCAAATTAGGAGAGAGTAGATCGCACACACAGATTATAGGATGAGGCCTACTACAAACATACATCCAACATTAGAAAAAGGATGACTAGCATCCAGTAGGGTAGCTTAGTGTAGTTAGTGTAGGTCCTGCCCTAGAAGAGTCTACCTTGCCGTGGTGGGCAGGCTTGGAATCTCTTGGTCAAAAGTGTGTCAGCGAATGGGCGAGAGGATCACTAGATCTTCACTTCTGGCCAATTGATTTTACCAAAGGACTCTTGGTTTAATCAGAGTATATATAGTTGGAAAAGGAAAAAATGTGTATAGGTCCATAATTATACTTTCATAAACACACAATAAAAACTTGGTATATTTACATTTGAATTGCTTCCTCTTTTATTTAATCCTTTCTCATGACCAGAGGTCATTACCACTTGGATGCACAGGCCACATTTGCAAGGCTGTAAAGGGCTCTATGGCTACTTCTTCCACTTCTGGTGTGTGTGGGGATGTGTAATAGGTGTTTATGTATTAACATGTGTCCTAAACATGTATACATGTATGTAATGACAAGCCCCTTATGTGACTGTAGTGACAAGGTTCTCTCAATGGAGACATCAGGGGTCTTCTAGCTTCACCCCAAGAACAGAATATACGATTAAAACCTGTAACCAAACATTCCCCTTAAAGTGATTGTAAAGGATCTTTTTTATTTTTTTAAAACAACAAACATGTCATACTTACCTCCACTGTGCAGCTCGTTTTGCACAGAGTGGCCCGAACATCCTCTTCTGGGGTCCCTCGGCGGCTCCTCCCCGCATTAGATAACCCCCTAGGAGAAGCGCTCTCCCGAGGGGGTTGCCTTGCGGGCGCGGTCCCGAGTCCAGCATTTGCGTCCATAGACATGAATGCCGGACTCGGCCCCGCCCCCCGGCACTCGTATCATTGGATGTGATTGACAGCAGTGGGAGCCAATGACTGTGCTGCTATCAATCTATCCAATCAAGAGCCGGGACCCAGTGGAGAGAAGGACGGCGCTTCCCCGCTGAGGAGATGAAGGGGCTCAGGTAAGTAAAATGGAGGGCCGTTGACTGCCAGGTGTTTTGGGATCATGGGGGAGGACATCAGCAAAAAGGAATGATATGACAGGTCAGGGTTCAGGCGGTGACATGGGAGGTGGAGGGATCACAGATTGCCTTTCTAGCCAGTGACCCACTTTCCCCGTACAGCTACCTCCAGCTATACCAATTCTGTATCATCACATCGCAACCTCGGCTTAGGGCCAATAACCAGAAGTGAAGCAATGGGGGGGCTGGTCCGAGAATGCTGAAACTCACTATCTCCTCCCCTTCCACCAAGGAAAGCTTCCCTACTTCATAAAAATCTGCACTACACCAGATGCGGGCGGAGCCAGGGAGGAACACACCCCCTTCCAGATCTTATCACCAAGTGTGTCTCTGGCTGGAGAGATCCTCCATGTGTCCGTATACAACACTGAAATCACATAGAATACATCCCCCATGTGTCCGTATATAACATTGCTATCTTCACATAGAATACATCCTCCATGTGTCCGTATATAACACTGCTATCGCAGAGAATACATCCTCCATGCCTCCATTTATAAAGTGATTTCGCGCACAACAAAAAAGTGAGAATGCAAATAATAATGCAACTGGTGTTCAAGTGCCAAAAACTCCTAAAATCAAATAGGTGATCAAAAAAAATGTATATATAATAAGAATCGGTATAGATTAACCGATATATAGTCAGTCAGTAAAATATATCCAATAGTGCTGGGACTGAATATAGATGAATATGCTCCAAACACAGGGTGGATAATGTAGACAACAATGGGTAACATCTGTAGATACTGTGCTCACAGAGCCCTTACCTCTAAAGGCATAGGTAAGTGCCTTAGTACTCCGGATGGTGGTAGATGATGGGGACCGATGAGTCCTCGGATCAGTAGATGTCAATCATCAAAATCGATCAGGCTCGATCCGGATCATCTCCGGGTCCAGATGTATAGAAGAGAAAAAAGGGACAGCCTCCAATAGTGTAGTAAATCAAGCCCGTTTTAATAGTAAAAGCCGCTATACAGGGCATCAGGGCAAACAGTACAGCTTCTGTATTGGATGTGATGAGTGCCATGGTGAAATGCCTATTTCTAATATAATCGCATAGATATAAGTGCTTATCTCATATAACCAGCTATTAGCCTTAACCATGCTAAATTGGATGTCTGCCAGCTTCCCCCTTTTTGTGGAACAGAACTGCAAGAGTTAAGAACAAGTTAAAAGAAGATTGCGCCTGTTTTCAAGAACTGGAAACAAGACACCCTATTTAGCTATGATAATCTGCTATTCCCTTATATAGATATAACCCAGCTAAAAGCTTATACTTTGTCACAATAATGAATATGTATATCTTGTGGTCTGCATACGCTTGTCTTATTTGATATTTGATAACAAAATATCCGGCTCATGGTATATTAGCCGGGGTCCAGGAAGTAATAAAAGCAGAAGTATCAATCTACTGAACTCGTGTATGTGTCAGTAATTTGCTTCAAGTGTGCACACTTTTACATTGAAGGTTAATTTGGCCAGGGGGACAGAAACAAAAGTACCCAACGGTTCTGGTTCGGTCCAAAACACTTCTAGCGGGATATCGCCGCTACCTACAACACAACTTCCGTTCCGCAATGACAACAACCGGGTCGGAGTATGAGCTTCCGGTTGCGTAGCTGGCGTGGGTCCTACGCGTTACGTCACGACCCCTCGTGACTTCCTCAGGGAATCTGATTGGCTAAGCAATCAGTCCATTATATAATGAAGAAACAGGAAGTGGTACGGACGCCATTTTGTTGGAGTCCGAGGGATAATTACTACACAAAGTGACGGCGGTTATACAGAACAAAGTGGCGATTCAAAAATGATAAGACATGGGGGTTACAGATAAAAAAATTTTTTAATATCATGGTTAAAAACAATAAAGTGCATGTGGTGTGCTCAAGAAAAAATAAAAAACAAAAAGACCTTCCAAGTATATTGATGTCAATCTGAACATATAAAAAGAGGTACTCACTATTGACATCTTGTGGAGATTGGTCTAACTGCATATGGTCTAATGGTTATACCCTACCAATAACTGGTAGCTCATAATTAGGAGATAAATAGTGTATTTAAATAGCATCATCTAGGGATATTAAATCAGGGTCATAAAAACAAGCCGATTCAGATCAAGATGGGAGGTATAATTAAAAATGAGATATAAAAAATAGGATTTTTTAAAACAGCTTACCTGTAAAATCCTTTTCTTTTGATGTACATCACGGGACACAGAGCCTCAGTAATTACTGATGGGTTATATAGGGTATCACTAGGTGATTGGACACTGCTCACACCCAAAACAGGAAGTTCAACCCCTATATAATCCCTCCCCTTACAGGGATACCTCAGTTTTGCAGCAAAGCAATATAAGTGTATTAGAAGAGGGGCGGGACCTCTGTGTCCCGTGATGTACATCAAAAGAATAGGATTTTAAAGGTAAGCTGTTATAAAAAATCCTATTTTCTTTCTCGTACATTACAGTTCACAGAGCCACAGTAATTACTGATGGGATGTCCCAGAGCAATGCTATCTGAGGGGAGGGGAACAACAACCAAGTAGGGTGTAATCAGACCTGAGGACCCTGTACCGCTGCCTGCAGCACACTACGCCCAAAGGCGATATCCTCATGCCTTCTCACATCCACCTGATAGGATCTGGTGAATGTATGAACTGAAGACCAGGTTGCGGGCTTGCAGATTTGAGCCATAGAGGCCCGGTGATGCACCGCCCAAGAAGCACTAATAGCCCTGGTGGAGTGTGCCCTGATCTGAAACTGAGGAATTTTAGGTTTCAAACCGTAAGCTTGAATAATCATTTGTCGAATCCATCTAGAAATGGTAGATTTTGACGCCGCCTGTCCTCTATTGGGACCATCTGGCAACCACGAACAAAACATCCGTTTTGCGAACTTGAGCAGTTGCTTCCAGATAAGCTTTGACTGCTCTTACTACATCCAAAGAATGTAGTGACCTTTCTTCCGAAGAACAGGGATCAGGAAAAAAGGAAGGCAGAATAATATCTTGGTTTAGATGAAAATCTGAAACCACCTTCGGTAAAAAACTAGGATGAGGGCGCAATACCACTCTATCCTTGTGTACAATCAAATAAGGCTCTATACAGGAAAGAGCTGCTAATTCTGATACTCTTCTAGCAGAAGAGATGGCTACCAGAAAAAATGAACTTTCTTGTCAACAAGACCAATGGAATCTGACGTATTGGTTCAAAAGGCTGTTTCTGTAAAACCGACAGAACCAAGTTCAAGTCCCAGGGGTTTAGGGGCGCCTTAACCAGAGGATTAGGACACGTCACCCCCTGCATAAAGTTTCGGACCAAGGGATGTGAAGCAAGTGGCCGTTGAAAAAATACTGATACGGCCGAGACCTGGCCCTTGATGGTACTCAAGGCCAGCTTCATCTCTAATCCCAATTGTAGAAAATCAAGAATTCTACCTATCACATATTTTCTGGGATGCCAACTCCTGGATTCACACCAGGATACATAAGCTTTCCAGACTCTATGATAAATTACTCTGGAAGCTAGCTTCCTTGCATTGATCAAGGTAGATATCACAGGACCTGAAAGCCCACTACTCTTCAGAATGTGGGTTTCAATAGCCAAACCGCCAAATTTAGCATTTGTAAGGCAGGATGGAACACTGGACCTTGAGATAACAGGTCTGGGCGTGACGGTAGGGTCCACAGGGAACCCACTGTCATCCTTACTATTTCTGCATACCAAGTCCTCCTGGGCCAAGCGGGGGCCACCAAAAGTATTGACTTCCTTTCCTGCCTGATCCTGCGAAGGAGTCGTGGCAGTAGCAGAATAGGCGGGTATGCATAAATCAGTGAGAACCGATGCCACGGAATCACAAACGCATCCGTCCCGTATGCAAGAGGATCCTTTGTCCTTGCCACAAATTAGTCTATCCTTTTGTTGAATCTGGATGCAAAGAGATCTACATCTGGAACCCCCCATCTTTGGAATATGGCCCAAAAGACGTCGGGATGAAGAGACTATTCCCCTGGGTGTAACCGCTGGCGACTTAAATAGTCCGCCTGCCAGTTCTCTATGCCTGGAATGAAAACTGCCAATATGCATGGCACATGCTCTTCTGCCCAGACTAAGATCTGGTTCACTTCCCTTCCAGAATGTTGATGGGTAAGGGCCTCTCGGCTTTGGACCATACCCCTTGGACCGCAGACTGTTCCAGAACTGCTCCCCAACCCGAAAGACTGGCATCCGTTGTTACCACCATCCAGGTAACCGGTAGAAGGGATTTCCCTTTCTGCAGGCTTTCGGGTATTAACCACCAATTGAGGCTCTGACGCACTGCATGAGACAGGTGCCTCGGGAAATCTAATGCCTGAACCTTCTTGTTCCAGGCCGACAGGATACTGTGTTGCAGCAGTCTTGAATGAAACTGAGCATAAGGAACTGCTTCGAATGAAGCTACCATCTTTCCCAGCAGCCTCATACAAAGGCGGACAGAAGGACCCTTTTTGGTCCTGACTACCAGAATCAGCTCCCTTAAGGCAGTGATCTTTGCCTGAGGTAAAAATACCTTCTCTTGGCTTGTGTCTATGATCAGACTCAAATACTCCAGTCTTCCTACTGGATTTAGGAGAGATTTTTCTAGGTTGAGAATCTAACCTAGGTGTTCCAGATACTTGACTGTGGTCATCAAGTTCCCGCTCAAACAGGCTACCGACCGGTCTATCAAGAGCAGGTCGTCTAGGTATGCTATGACAGTTATACCTTGAGCCCTTAACCTGGCCAGAGGAGGAGCCAAGATCTTTGTAAACACTCGAGTTGCAGTGGCTAGCCCGAAAGACAGAGCCACAAACTGGAAATGGCGCTCTCCTATCTCGAAGCGCAAGTACTTTTGATGAGCAGGAAAAGTGGTGCATCTCTGATGTCCATCGATGCCAGAAATTCTCCTCCCTGCAGGATGGAGATTACTGATTGAATTGATTCCATGCGAAAGGATCGAATCCTTAGGAATCGATTCAGATCCTTTAGATCCAGAATGGGTGTGACATCCCCATTTGGCTTTTGGACCGTAAAAAGGTTGGAATAAAATCCCAATCCTTGATCCTTTGTGGGAACCACCATAATGAGCTCTTGCGACAAAAGCCACTCTAACGCTAGAAGGAGCGACTGCTTTTTCTCTGGATCCCTGGGGACATTTGATCTGAGGAAACGAGGAGAGGGAAATTCTTGGAACTCCAGTTTGTAACCTAAGGTTACCATGGAGATTACCCATCTGTCCTGGAAGTCCTCCTGCCAGAGCTTTGAGAACTGTAGCAGTCTTCCCCCCACTCGAGCGAGCGGGGGCGCCCCTTCATAAAGAGGCCTTAGTGTCTTGTCTAGTAGACTTCTTCCCCCAGGACTTCTCTTGTCCCTGGGGTTGACTCTTGTTTCTTGACCCAGGTGGAGGAGGCCGTCGCAACTGCCTGGAGGCTGATGCCCCTGGCACTGGGAAAAGAGTCTGTTTGAAAGAGGGACGCTTACTCCTTTTCTTAACAGGTAAGAGAGTGCTTTTCCCAGCAGAGATCCTTTGGATATAATTATCCAAGTCTTCTCCAAACAACCTTGCACCACGAAATGGAAACCCAGCCAGAAGTTTCTTAAATGGTGCTTCAGCTGACCAATTTTTCAACCACAAGATTCTACGCATATGCACTAACCCAAGTGAAAGACGAGAGGTTTGCATGATAGAATCTCTGATGGTGTCAACAGCAACATAAGGCCGCTGGAAGGTTAGCCAACCCCTGGGCCTGCTGTTCAGGTAGAACCTTGATGACCTGCTTAACATGGTCTCTTAAGTATTGACAGACTCCGATCGCTGCCACTGCAGGTTGAGCTATTGAACCTGCTAAGGAGAAAACATCCTTCAACAGGGATTCCATCTTTTTATCCACAGGATCCCTAAGCATCTGAGCATTGTCTACAGGACAAGTCAGACTTTTATTCACGGAGGAAATGGCGGCATCAACAGCCGGTATCCCCCACATCTTCATAAACTTGTCTTCCATAGGATAAAGTGTTGAAAACTTTTTCGGCGGAAAAAAACGTTTATCTGGGTGATCCCACTCAGAATAAATGAGCTTTTCAAGTAAATTATGAACAGGAAAAGCGAGCGCTGTTTGAGGAGGCTTCAGTGACCCCAAAGAAGAAGAGGGTTCTTTAACTGATTCAGATATGGGTACTTTAAATGTGGAGCGGACCAATCCAGCAAGGGTCTGTACTAAGAATTTCTCATCCTGAGAAGCCGAAGAGGGCCCTTCCCCACTTGATTCCTCAGAGGAGGAATCATCCGTCCCATCCCGATCCTCTGAAAGGGATTCTGCTCCCCAATCCCAGAGCTCCTCTGCCTGAGGGTCCTGGGAAACAGAGGAAGACCTAGTGCGTTTTCTTCCACTGAGTGAAGATGCAATTACGGCCATTAATCTTTCCTCTAAACCCTTAATGGTTGAGGAAAAAACCTCCTGCGTAATGTATACAGGGGCTGAAGTGCCAGAAGCAGGTGTAGCCCCTGACCCCAACGGCTCTCCCTGGCTAGCCATCCCTGGCCCTTCAGGGGGGAAAGGAGCTGCAGAAAGGGGGTCCTCAGAACCTGAAGGAGATCCCCTAGAGCCTCTGGTTCTTGGGGTATTTGTACCTCTTCTACCCATAGTGCAAAGCAACAAGGTGGAGGTATCACAAAAAAATGAACACTGACTGCTGAGCGATGTAGTCCAGCAACAGCCCTGCTACCAATGCCAAGTCTAGTGTTTCTTTAGTAAATGCTGCCTAGGGGAATGCCTGTGTCCCACCTTACATGTGACCGTCAGCTCTGTGTCCCTCCAAAGGCTGTGTGCACCTGTAAAGTGTGCCTTTTATAGCCTTGTAGCCGGCGATGTGGGCGTCTAAGCACACCGGACGTCGCGCTGACCCCCCCCCCCTTTGACCACCCCCCTCGTTCTTTTCAAAAAACGTGCGCTTCCCGCGCGAGCCGACCCTCCGGGACCAACGTGGAGGGAAGGCTGGGGGTGGAGGAGGAAGGATAGAGGCCGGCAGTGATGGGGCCTGCCACATGGCAATGGCGGCGGTGACAGTGCGGTATACTACCGCCTCACAAACCACATGCGGCCCCCCTATCTTTGGGGGGAATATCCCAGAGGAGAGCCCCCATCCCATCCTACCTGGAGCTCGGCTGGAGGAGCTTGTGCAGCATGAACATCGAGACAATCAAGCATGAGAAGGTATGTGCTCTTGACAGCCCCCGGTGGTGACAATAGGCATAGCATACATTTACTTAACCACTTGCCGACCACCTAACGCAGTTATACTGCGGCAGAATGGCACGGGCAAGCAAAATCACGTACCTGGTACATGATTGCTTGCCGCGGGCGGGGGGTCCGATCGGACCCCCCCGCCCCCGGTGCCCGAGGCGGTCGGCTTCTGCCTGGGAGCGTTCAGAGATGAGGGGGAGGCCATCCATTCGTGCCCCCCCCCCTCGCGATCACTCCCAGCCAATGAGGATCTTCCCCTGCCTCTGTATAGTACACAGAGGCAGAGGAAGTGATGTCATCTCTCCTCGGTTCGGTATTTTCCGTTCCGGCGCCGAGGAGAGAAGACATCCGAGTGAGTTACACCAACACACACACACAGTAGAACATGCCAGGCATACTTTACACCCCCTATCACACCCCCCCCCCCCCCGTCACACTGACACCAAGCAGTTTGTTTTTTTTCGAATTACTGCATCAGTGTCAGGTTGTGACAGTTAGTGTGGTAGGGCAGTTAGTGTTAGCCCCCTCTAGGTCTAGGGTACCCCCCTAATAAAGTTTTAACCCCTTGATCACCCCCCGTCGCCAGTGTCACTAAGCGATCATTTTTCTGATCGCTGTATTAGTGTCACTGGTGACGCCAGTTAGGGAGGTAAATATTTAGGTTCGCCGTCAGTGTTTTATAGCAACAGGGACCCCCATATACTACCTAATAAAGGTTTTAACCCCTTGATTGCCCCCTAGTTAACCCTTTCACCAGTGATCACCGTATAACCGTTACGGGTGACGATGGTTAGTTAATTTTTTATAGTGTCAGGGCACCCGCCGTTTATTACCGAATAAAGGTTTAGCCCCCTGATCGGCCGGCAGTGATATGCGTCGCCCCAGGCAGCGTCAGGTTAGCGCCAGTACCGCTAACACCCACGCACACAGCATACGCCTCCCTTAGTGGTATAGTATCTGAACGGATCAATATCTGATCCGATCAGATCTATACTAGCGTCCCCAGCAGTTTAGGGTTCCCAAAAACACAGTGTTAGCGGGATCAGCCCAGATACCTGCTAGCACCTGCGTTTTGCCCCTCCGCCCGGCCCAGCCCACTCAAGTACAGTATCGATCGATCACTGTCACTTACAAAACACTAAACGCATAACTGCAGCATTCGCAGAGTAAGGCCTGATCTCTGCGATCGCTAAGTTTTTTGGTAGCGTTTTGGTGAACTGGCAAGCACCAGCCCCAAGCAGTGTCAGGTTAGCGCCAGTACCACTAACACCCACGCACGCACCGTACACCTCCCTTAGTGGTATAGTATCTGAACGGATCAATATCTGATCAGATCTATACTAGCATCCCCAGCAGTTTAGGGTTCCCAAAAACGCTGTGTTAGCGGGATCAGCCCAGATACCTGCTAGCACCTGCATTTTGCCCCTCCGCCCGGCCCAGCCCAGCCCACCCAAGTGCAGTACCAATCGATCACTGTCACTTACAAAACACTAGACACATAACTGCAGCGTTCGCAGAGTCAGGCCTGATCCCTGCGATCGCCAACAGTTTTTTTGGTAGCGTTTTGGTGAACTGGCAAGCACCAGCGGCCTAGTACACCCCGGTCGTAGTCACACTTGGTGACGTGGCGAGTCCCATAAGTGCAGTTCAAGCTGGTGAGGTGACAAGCACAAGTAGTGTCCTGCTGCCACCAAGAAGAAGAAAAACACAGGCCCGTCGTGCCCTTCCTGCTGCATTCGCCAATCCTAATTGGGAACCCACCACTTCTGCAGCACCCGTACTTCCCCCATTCACATCCCCAACCAAATGCAATCAGCTGCATAAGAGGCATTTTCTTTATGTCCTCCCGAGTACCCCTACCCAATGAACCCCCCCAAAAAAGATGTCGTGTCTGCAGCAAGCGCGGATATAGGCGTGACGCCCGCTATTATTGTCCCTCCTGTCCTGACAATCCTGGTCTTTGCATTGGTGAATGTTTTGAACGCTACCATACACTAGTTGAGTATTAGCGTAGGGTACAGCATTGCACAGACTAGGCACACTTTCACAGGGTCTCCCAAGATGCCATGGCATTTTGAGAGACCCGACCCTGGAACCGGTTACAGTTATAAAAGTTACAGTTACAAAAAAAAAAGTGTAAAAAAAAAAAATATATATATATAAAATAAAAAAAAATAGTTGTCGTTTTATTGTTTTCTCTCTCTCCATTCTCTCTCTATTGTTCTGCTCTTTTTTACTGTATTCTATTCTGTAATGTTTTATTGTTATTATGTTTTATCATGTTTGCTTTTCAGGTATGCAATTTTTTATACTTTACCGTTTACTGTGTTTTATTGTTAACCATTTTTTTGTCTTCAGGTACGCCATTCACAACTTTGAGTGGTTATACCAGAATGATGCCTGCAGGTTTAGGTATCATCTTGGTATCTTTCTTTCAGCCAGCGGTCGGCTTTCATGTAAAAGCAATCCTAGCGTCATGTAAAAGCAATCCTAGCGGCTAATTAGCCTCTAGACGGCTTTTACAAGCAGTGGGAGGGAATGCCCCCCCCCCCCACCGTCTTCCGTGTTTTTCTCTGGCTCTCCTGTCTCAACAGGGAACCTGAGAATGCAGCCGGTGATTCAGCCAGCTGACCATAGAGCTGATCAGAGACCAGAGTGGCTCCAAACATCTCTATGGCGTAAGAAACCGGAAGCTATGAGCATTTTATGACTTAGATTTCGGCGGATGTAAACAGCACCATTGGGTAATTGGGAAAGCATTTTATCACACTGATCTTGGTGTGGTCAGATGCTTTGAGGGCAGAGGAGAGATCTAGGGTCTAATAGACCCCATTTTTTTCAAAAAAAGAGTACCTGTCACTACCTATTGCTATCATAGGGGATATTTACATTCCCTGAGATAACAATAAAAAAAAAAAAAAAAAAAATGAAAGGAACAGTTTAAAAATAAGATAAAAAAAGCAAAAAAATAATAAAGAAAAAAAAAAAGCACCCCTGTCCCCCCCTGCTCTCGCGCTAAGGCGAACGCAAGCGTCGGTCTGGCGTCAAATGTAAACAGCAATTGCACCATGCATGTGAGGTATCACCGCGAAGGTCAGATCGAGGGCAGTAATTTTAGCAGTAGACCTCCTCTGTAAATCTAAAGTGGTAACCTGTAAAGGCTTTTAAAAATGTATTCATTTTGTTGCCACTGCACGTTTGTGCGCAATTTAAAAGCATGTCATGTTTGGTATCCATGTACTCGGCCTAAGATCATCTTTTTTATTCCATCAAACATTTGGGCAATATAGTGTGTTTTAGTGCATTAAAATTTAAAAAAGTGTGTTTTTCCCCCCAAAAATGCGTTTGAAAAATCGCTGCGCAAATACTGTGTGAAAAAAAAAATGAAACACCCACCATTTTAATCTGTAGGGCATTTGCTTTAAAAAAATATATAATGTTTGGGGGTTCAAAGTAATTTTCTTGCAAAAAAAATAAATAAATAATTTTTTCATGTAAACAAAAAGTGTCAGAAAGGGCTTTGTCTTCAAGTGGTTAGAAGAGTGGGTGATGTGTGACATAAGCTTCTAAATGTTGTGCATAAAATGCCAGGACAGTTCAACCCCCCCCCCAAATGACCCCATTTTGGAAAGTAGACACCCCAAGCTATTTGCGGAGAGTCATGTCGAGTCCATGGAATATTTTATATTGTGACACAAGTTGCGGTAAAAAGACAATTTTTTTTTTTTTTTGCACAAAGTTGTCACTAAATGATATATTGCTCAAACATGCCATGGGAATATGTGAAATTACACCCCAAAATACATTCTGTTGCTTCTCCTGAGTATGGGGATACCACATGAGTGAGACTTTTTGGGAGCCTAGCCGCGTACGGGACCCCGAAAACCAAGCATTTTATATTTTGACACAAGTTGCGGGAAAGTGACACTTTTTTTTTTTTTTTTTGCACAAAGTTGTCACTAAATGATATATTGCTCACACAGGCCAAGGGAATATGTGAAATTACACCCCAAGTTACATTCTGTTGCTTCTACTGAGTACGGGGATACCACATGTGTGGGACTTTTTGGGAGCCTAGCCGCGTACGAGGCCCCGAAAACCAAGCACCGCCTTCAGGCTTTCTAAGGGCGTAAATTTTTGCTTTCACTCTTCACTGCCTATCACAGTTTCGGAGGCCATGGAATGCCCAGGTGGCACAAAACCCCCCCAAATGACCCCATTTTTGAAAGTAGACACCCCAAGCTATTTGCTGAGAGGTATAGTGAGTATTTTGCAGACCTCACTTTTTGTCACAAAGTTTTGAAAAAAAAAATTTTTTTCTTGTCTTCATTTTCAAAAACAAATGAGAGCTGCAAAATACTCACCATGCCTCTCAGCAAATAGCTTGGGGTGTCTACTTTCCAAAATGGGGTCATTTGAGGGGGGTTGTGCCACCTGGGCATTCCATGGCCTCCGAAACTGTGATAGGCAGTGAAGAGTGAAATCAAAAATTTACGCCCTTAGAAATCCTGAAGGCGGTGATTGGTTTTCAGGGTCCCGTACGCGGCTAGGCTCCCAAAAAGTCCCACACATGTGGTATCCCCATACTCAGGAGAAGCAGCAGAATGTATTTTGGGGTGTAATTTCACATATGCCCATGGCCTGTGTGAGCAATATATCATTTAGTGACAACTTTTTGTAATTTTTTTTTTGTCATTATTCAATCACTTGGGGCAAAAAAAAAAATAATATTCAATGGGCTCAACATGCCTCTCAGCAATTTCCTTGGGGTGTCTACTTTCCAAAATGGGGTCATTTGTGGGGGTTTTGTACTGCCCTGCCATTTTAGCACCTCAAGAAATGACATAGGCAGTCATAAACTAAAAGCTGTGTAAATTCCAGAAAATGTACCCTAGTTTGTAGACGCTATAACTTTTGCGCAAACCAATAAATATACGCTTATTGACATTTTTTTTACCAAAGACATGTGGCCAAATACATTTTGGCCTAAATGTATGACTAAAATTGAGTTTATTGGATTTTTTTTATAACAAAAAGTAGAAAGTATAATTTTTTTTCAAAATTTTCAGTCTTTTTCCGTTTATAGCGCAAAAAATAAAAACCGCAGAGGTGATCAAATACCATCAAAAGAAAGCTCTATTTGTGGGAAGAAAAGGACGCAAATTTCGCTTGTGTACAGCATTGCATGACCGCGCAATTAGCAGTTAAAGCGACGCAGTGCCGAATTGTAAAAAGTGCTCTGGTCAGGAAGGGGGTAAATCCTTCCGGGGCTGAAGTGGTTAAAGGAGAAACCTACTAGAATTAAAAAATTCTGTGGAATCTTCCTTACCTTATCCAGCTTCAGGGTTCTGTTATACAGACCCAATCTTCACCTCTCACGGTGGGCTCCGTTTGGAAAACCTTCAGAGACTGGGGCCCCCTACGGATAGGAGGATCAACAGTTCTGGGCCTGTAAAGCACCCGGCCAGAAATAAGGCTAGAAAACCAAATTCTGAAATGCGGGGTCCAGCTCTCTAAAAAGAGGAAGCGTTACAGGTAAAACCTCGTTTCTTCGGAAACGAGGCCCGGGTACCATCCAATTCAGCCTAGAAAGGACAACTTGAAATGGATCCGGTTCGCCTGGCTTGCCCCAGTATAGGATATAGGATATTCCCTTTGGAGCTTAGCACAGGACATCTTTACACGTCCATCACCTAAGACACTGGTTAAAAAAACTGAGGTATCCCTGTAAGGGGAGGGATTATATAGGGGATTGAACTTCCTGTTTTGGGTGTGACCAGTGTCCAATCACCTAGTGATACCCTATATAACCCATCAGTAATTATTGAGGCTCTGTGTCCCGTGATGTACAAGAAAGAAATACATAAAACAGTGTTCCGGAAATTGAACAAAAGGTTCACATACGATCATAACAAATCACATCAAATCAATAAATCACTAATAAAACAATTCAGGTCGAAGTCTATATTTAACCCATTGGGTGTAAGTGTGTTCATTTTATAGATCCATTGGGATTTTTTTTGGCTGATGCTCCTAATTTTGTGGTCACCCCTCCAAGATTTATGGTATCTGTCTATACCCCAAAAGGTCATTTCTGCTGGATTACTATTGTGTGCTAAAGCGAAACGCCTTGATACGTTGTGTTTGGGGAATGCTTTCATGATGTTCTGAACATGCTCTTTGATTCTAACTTTCAATGCTCTTTTTGTTCTTCCTACATACACCTTTGCAGCCACTATGGAAGTGTTTACATTGGATCAGAGAAAAATCAATCTAGATGAAATTTTCTCCACACAAACCAAAACTAATAGCGACTTAGCCAGTATGGTACGTAAACTAGGACACATCATGGAAAAAAAAAGTCAGTTTGTGGTGGGACACTAATACTTTCGAACGCTATCTTAGAGAAAACATTGTACCCAGAAGGCTAAGATGGGAGTTACCGTCCAACGATGGACTCACGGACCAAGAGTCCACAAATAAGTGGTATGAATTTTTTAACAAAAAAAGTATAAAGGGTTTACAATTTCTTTTAGGAAGAAAACGCAGGAAAATGCAGTATATAGATCAACAGATAGATGATTTAAAGCTTAGACTAGAACCCCATAAGCATTCCACTGAGTTTACTCACTCACTAGCTAACCAAATGCAGAAAGATCTTATTGCCAAAGACCTAGAAGTCCAACAAAGAAAAATGAGAAAGTACCAAAGAGTAGGGCTGGGAAAAAAATCGATTTAAATCTTGAATCGAGTTGAGAGGTCAAATCGATTCAAAATTTAAGCAAATCGATTTTTTTAGATTATTTTTTTTTTTTCACCGCGCCGGTCCGGAGGCGCTGCGGGCATGAGTTTTTAGGCGAGGCCGCGGCTTCGGCCTAGTCCGCGGCTACGGCCGGACGCCGCGGACTAGACCGAAGCCGCGGCCTCGCCTAAAAGCTCATGCCCGCAGCGCCTCCGGACCGGCGCGGTTTCCAAAAAAAAAAAAGAAAAAAACTCGATTCAAATCGTGAATCGAGTTTTTTTTAAGAGAATCGAATATTTTTTTTTTCAAGAAAATCTCCCAGCCCTACCAAAGAGACACCTTGGATTATAAGGCGGATCAAGTTTTTAAGTGGCAAAGTAAATTAGAGGAACCAGTAGTACCTTCAGCCCAGGGCTTGACAAATTTGCTTGGAATCTAGGAGCCAGCTAAAAAAGTTAGGAGCCAGGTTTTTTTTTAAACGACCGACAAAGCTTTATTTTCAATATAAAAAATAACTAATCTTAAATTTACATAGAAAGACCGCCCCGCTAGAGGCCCGAATAGCGTCACTAAAACGACGGTAAAGCAGCGCTAAAAATAGCGCCGCTTTACCGCCGACGCCCCCCGCGGCTCGGTGTGAAAGGGCTCTAAGGGTCCGATCAGGTCTGCCTGAAAAACAGACAGGCGAACCTGATCAGACAGCCCGTGTGAAGGGGGCCAAGCAGGGAGATAACAAATAAATTCATTTTAATTAGGAAAAAAATAAACAGTTTTTATATAAATATAAATAAATAAAAATAAAAGCTATTACGAAAAAAAAAACAAAAAAAAGCTAACCCCACATTCACTTCCTTCTCTTCTCCACTTTGGGAAGGAGATGGGCGGGCAGTGAAAACAGGCAGGTATTTCGCATTAGCATTGCATTAGCATTGCTGGTTGTAATACCAACGGCCACCACAAGATGGCGCCAGATTCCAGAAGTACTCCAGAAGGACCGAAGAAGGCCGCAAAGCCCCGGCCTCAATTACCGGCCGGTGCGGCCCGCGATCGCACGGGGGGGGGGGGATCAGAGTCCGCACAGAGACGGGATACCCCCAGCTGTGCCGCCCTAGGCGCCAGGTCGCTAATTCTAGTCGCAAATGCGACCTGGCGCCCGGGGTTTGTCGAGCCCTGCTTCAGCCTATTCTACTCCTGAACGGGAGGTAAGAATTGAAGAACCCATAGCAAGCACCTCTCAACCACCTCCACCATCTGGGGGATGGAGAAGAGAAGACTACTATACACCAAGAAGAAATCAAGACTATGGAGGAAATCCAAATAATTGGTATCAAACCCCTAGGAACAGTAGAAAAAAACCTTTCAAGAAACCGTTTAAGAAACCCCATTCTAATGAGGGCTACTATTCAAGAGCCCAATATGACAGACCGCACAATACTGGTCATACATATACAAGACCGCAACAAGAGAAACCGTATTATGAAGGATACCAAAGAGACCACAGAGAATACACCTACCCATATTCACAAGCAAGATGGGAGAGAAGTCCGATACCCACTCACAACAGATTTGAACCGTTAAGAGAACAAACTAATTATAACTCTTATAATAGACAACCCCAATATCAACAGGACAGACAGAGGGGTGATTTTTTAGATCGAGGCCGCAGGGATCAATCCCCAAAAAGGAGGCAGGATCACACACGCCAATCCCCAAGGAGACATCAACAAGAATCACACAATTCACCAAGGAGACGGCAACAAGAAGATTATCTAAGAACACCAGAACCAAGAGAGGGCACCGAGCGGAAAAGAGAATCCAAAAGAAAGCGCGAATAGTCGGAGAAGCCATTTTTAACCTCAGCGGACAAGATCTAAGCAGGGAGGAGCTAGCTGTTCTTGATAAAGGTCTCAAGTTTGCCCCCATACAGCATTTAAATAAATTTGACGCATATATTGGAATACGCAAGTACGTAAGGAAAATCAATATCACAAAAGCTATTCTTAGCAATCCCCAAACTAGGGCGAACATCGGAACATCGGCCCAAGAGTTTATACAACATAGCACCTTACGGAATAAATCTTTGTTCAACCCGCAGATTCACGATAATCAACATATCGAAGTCTTCGAGAATCTAGTCCTAAAGGACCCGGATGAACTAAAAATTAAGAAAATCAAGGAACCCAACCATATAAAAAAAAAGGCATACGATCACTAGTTGCTAGAAAAGATATAGTAATCAGACCAGCTGATAGAGGAGGAGGAGTGGTGCTACAAACGAAATCCAATTACTTGAAGGAAATCGAACGACAATTGCAAGATTCCACTACATATACCAAACTGTTAAAAAATCCCACGGTGCAAGTTAAACGTGGACTTGAAAAAATTGTGCAATCAGGAGTAAGAAAACAATTTTGAATAGTAAAGAAGCTCGTTATCTAGTACCCAATTCATGTAGAATTCCAGTGATCTACACCATTCCAAAAATACACAAGAATCAAGAGAATCCGCCAGGGAGACCCATTGTGAATGGCATTAATGCTCTAACATCAAGATTAGGCCAGTATATTGACAGCTTCATTCAACCATCCGTTCAGTGTACAACATCTTATCTTAAGGACACGAAACATGTCCTACAGTTATTAGAAACACCCACGGTTCTGGCAGGAAGGACTTTACTGGCAACTGCCGATGTGTCCTCCTTGTACACTATTATCAAACCTCATCAAGCGTGCGAGGCCACGAAATGGGTTTTGAGCAAATACAGTAATTTACATTGCATGCAAAGGAAGTATCTTGTTAAATGTATAGAATATTCCCTTAAAAATAAATTATTTTTGGCACAATTGCGATTTTTATAAGCAGATCACAGGAATTGCCATGGGGGCCAAATTTGCCCCTAGCGTGGCTAATGCGTTCATGGCCCAATGGGAAGACGAAGCAGTATACAAAAATACATCTGGCCAATTAGAGTTCTACAAACGATTTATAGATGATATTTTAATTATATGGAATGGCAATAGAGATTCACTGGAGGAATTCTTGTCTAAATTGAATCTGAATATAGCGCTCACTTGGCAAATTGATGTAAAACAAAATACAATTTCTGGATCTAGATATTATCGAAAATGATAAACTCATTACTAAAACACATTTTAAAGAAGTATCGAGAAATAGTTATTTACCTATTACTAGCTGCCATCACAAACCCTGGTTGTTCAATATTCCCAAGGGTCAGCTAGTCAGAATTAGACGCAATTGTACGAAGGATTCAGATTTTGAGATACAGGCTGATCTAATTGGCAAGAGGTTTATTGCAAAAGGATATACTCCAGAATTTGTCAATAAACAAATCCAATCAGTACAATCGTTAGACAGGTCTCTTATGATTCACGGGGATAAAAGATCACAATCAACATCTGAAGCACCAGCTCTAATCCTGGACTTCAATGTCCAGCATAAGGACATAGAAAGAATAATCAAGTAACATTGGCATATTTTAAAAGGCGACAAACACCTTCAAAGCATTCTGTCTGATAGACCAGTGATCATATATAAGCGTGCGACTACTTTACGAGATCTAATTGTGAAAAACGTAGTGGACCCCCCCCCTCCTTCAACACTTTCTCTTTCTTTGATGGAAAAGGATTCTTTCCATGCAAATATTGTTTTGCATGTCAGCACTCCAAAAAATTCCAAGGCAAAAAGACAGAATTTCTGGCAACTAGTACTGGACACACACACCCAATTAAAGATTTTATTAGCTGTCACACAGAGGGGGTAGTGTATGTCTTGCAATGTTCTTGTAAACTACAGTATGTAGGAAGAACAAAAAGAGCATTGAAAGTTAGAATCAAAGAGCATGTTCAGAACATCATGAAAGCATTCCCCAAACACAACGTATCAAGGCATTTCGCTTTAGCACACAATAGTAATCCAGCAGAAATGACCTTTTGGGGTATAGACAGATACCATAAATCTTGGAGGGGTGACCACAAAATTAGGAGCATCAGCCAAAAAGAATCCCAATGGATCTATAAAATGAACACATTTACACCCAATGAGTTAAATATAGACTTCGACCTGAATTGTTTTATTAGTGATTATTGATTTGATGTGATTTGTTATGATCGTATGTGAACCTTTTATTCAATTTCCGGAACGCGGTTTTATGTATTTTTATCTCATTTTTAATTTTTCCTCCCATCTTGATCTGAATCAGCTTGTTTTCATGACCCTGATGTTATATCCCCAGATGATGATATTTAAATACACTATTTATCTCCTAATTATGAGCTACCAGTTATTGGTAGTGTATAACCATTAGACCATATGCAGTTAGACCAATCTCCACAAGATGTCAATAGTGAGTACCTCTTTTTATATGTTCAGATGGACATCAATATACTTGGATGGTCTTTTTTTTTTATTTATTTTTTCTTGAGCACACCACATGCACTTTATTGTTTCTAACCATGATATTAAAAAATGTTTTTATCGGTTACCCCCATTTTTTATATAGTTTTTGAATCGCCACTTTGTTCTGTATAACCGCCATCACTTTGTGTAGTAATTATCCCTCGGACTCCAACAAAATGGCGTCCGTACCACTTCCTGTTTCTTCATTATATAATGGACTGATTGCTTAGCCAATCAGATTCCCTGAGGAAGTCACGAGGGGTTGTGACGTAACGCGTAGGACCAACGCCAGCTACGCAACCGGAAGCCCGTACTCCGACCCGGTTGTTGTCATTGTGGAATGGAAGTATTGGGTATTGTGTATTAGGTAGCGGCGATACGCCGCTAGAAGCTGTACTGTTTGCCCATATGCCCTGTATAGCGGCTTAACTAGTAAAACGGGCTTGATTTACTACACTATTGGAAGCTGTCCCTTTTTTCTCTTCTATACACTTGGACCCGGAGATGATCCGGATCGAGCCTGATCAATTTTGATGATTGACATCTACTGATCCGAGGACTCATCGGTCCCCATCATCTACCACCATCCGGAGTACTAAGGCACTTACCTATGCCTTTAGAGGTAAGGGCTCTGTGAGCACAGTATCTACAGATGTTACCCATTGTTGTCTACATTATCCACCCTGTGTTTGGAGCATATTCATCTATATTCAGTCCCAGCACTATTGGATTTATTTTACTGACTGACTATATATCGGTTGATCTATACCGATTCTTATTATATATACATTTTTTTGATTGTTCACCTATTTGATTTTAGGAGTTTTTGGCACTTGAACACCAGTTGCATTATTATTTGCATCTTCACTTTTTTGTTGTGCGCGAAATCACTTTATAAATTTTCTGTATTGGTTGTTTTGTGTACACTTAGATTTTGCAGCACTCCACACAGTACACACTTGTAGCACACTTTTTCAGCACACATTTTTAGTAGCGCAGAGGTTCACTCAATATTGTACATCCTCCATGTGTCCGTATATAAACACTGCTATCACAGAGAATATATCCTCCATGTGCCCGTATAGAACACTGCTATCATCACATAGAATACATCCTCCATGTGTCCGTATATAACACTGCTATCCTCACTTAGAATACATCCTCCATGTGTCCGTATATAACACTGCTATCCTCACTTAGAATACATCCTCCATGTGTCCGTATATAACACTGCTATCACAGAGAATATATCCTCCATGTGCCCGTATAGAACACTGCTATCATCACATAGAATACATCCTCCATGTGTCCGTATAGAACACTGCTATCCTCACTTAGAATACATCCTCCATGTGTCCGTATATAACACTGCTATCCTTACTTAGAATACATCCTCCATGTGCCCGTATATAACACTGCTATCCTCACATAGAATACATCCTCCATATGCCTGTGACCCTGTCCTCTCATCACAGGGAAGGCACAGATCATATAACACAATGACCCTATAATACAGTCTTCCTCTCACTGACACCAATGTAAGGGACATTCTTCCTTCTAATGGATATACAATTGTGTGCCCTCTAGTGGCCGTTCTGGGCTGTTCAATCTGAGTGTGTGCGCTCTTCTTCTCCAGCTGCAGTAGTTGGATTGGCCTGGAGAGGCCTCTATTGAGCTCAGCAAGAGAAGGAAAGTATGCACTGTGCATGCGCAGTTTGTACACCCCCCCTGGAGTGACCACTACCCGGCACACAATTTTAGCGTCCAGACGGTCCTGTAAATGACAGATGGGAATAGGAAGAAGGGATCGGTTGGTTTTTGTAGAGAGGTCCCCACACCTCCATGTGTAATGGAAGGAGAAGTCTTTTATTGTGGATTGGACAGGTTGGTGTCACAGCAGCTTTGAGCCGTGATTTGGTCCTCAGCACTGCCAGGACCCATAAAACCGGTCACCTAATCCGCTATGGCTACACTTAGGAAGGCCATACATTACACAACTGATTCCAGGAAAGAAAAATCACTCGATTCCCCCATCAGCACAGTCAGTGTTAATGGGGGAATCCCTCCAGCAGTGATATTGTGTTCTGCCGCCAGAGAGCCTTCCCTGTAGAACACAATGATCACCGCTGGTGGCAATAACCGCCAGCAGAGAAAGCATGAAACAAATCTGACAGGTTCATTGTACAGAGGTGGATCAACCTCAGTACAACCAGCCTGCCCATAGATGGATCAAATCTCGACTGATCCCCGCTCAACCAGCAGAGCTTCCATCCATCTATGTACAATAACACAACTTCCACAGGAGCCCAGAACCCCCCCCCCCCCCCTTCTCACCCGCAGAGCTGACAGTTCGTTGTCACCCAGGTTCCGGGCTGGCGGGTCAGAGGTCATCCTTCCTGAACACCGGAGGAGACGCCAAAAGGTGTGAGGTCACAGCACAACGCACGCTGCTCCAGAGATGACATGGACTGCGCACAACCAGAGACACCGACAGACACACAATGTCCTGAAAAGAGAAAGAAAGTTCAACCCTGCCCCTTCACAACAGTCCCCTCCCTGACTCTCCAACCCCGCCCCTTCACAACAGTCCCCTCCCCCTGACTCTCCAACCACGCCCCTTCACAACAGTCCCCTCCCCGACTCTCCAACCACGCCCCTCCACAACAGTCCCCTCCCCCGACTCCCCAATCCTGCCCCTTCACAACAGACTCCTCCCCTGACTCCCCAACCCCGCCCCTTCACAACAGTCCCCTCCCCCTGACTCTCCAACCCCACCCCTTCACAACAGTCCCCCCCTGACTCTCCAACCCGGCCCCTTCACAACAGTCCCCTCCCCGACTCTCCAAGCCCACGCTTCCACAATAGTCCCCTCCCCCCGACTCCCCAATTCTGCCCCTTCACAACAGTCCCCTCCCCCAACGCTCCAACCCCGCCTAACCACAACAATCACTATGCGTCTATGGGTGGGCTAGCCTGTCTGTCAGTCTATTGGTGGGTTGGTCGCTCAGTCGGTGGGTGGGGGGTCTGTTAGCAGTGGCGGCTGCTGCACATTTTTGGGGGGGGGGGGGCGCAAACAAACTGAAAACTGAGAAGGGATCTCAAAGCAAGTGTGAAAGAGGACCTGATTGATGGAGAGTGTGATGAGTATGAAGCATTATGGGTGGAACTGCATATAGATGTCCGTAGTTCAAAGTTGATCATTGGAGTTTGTTACAGACCACCCAATGTTAATGAGGAGATGGAGACTCAGCTCCTTGCACAGATGGAAAGGGCTGCAAGGGCTGGGACAGTGATAATAATGGGGGATTTTAACTACCCAGAAATTGACTGGAGTAATGGCACTGCTGGGACAGTTAAAGGGCAAAAATGTATAAACCTATTACAGGACAATTTTATGGTCCAGTTTATTGGAGGCCCCAACTAGGAATGAAGCTCTGTTGGACCTGGTAATCTCAAACCATGCAGAGCTTATTACTAATATTACGAACCCCCAAACATTATATATGTTTTTTTAGCAGAGACCCTAGAGAATACAATGGCGGTCATTGCAACTTTTTATCTTGCACGGTATTTGCGCAGCAATTTTTCAAACGCGTTTTTTTTGAAAAAAAAAACAGTTTCATGCTTTAAAAAAAAAAAACAAAAACAGCAAAGTTAGCCAAATTTTTTTGCATTGTGTGAAAGATGAAGTTACGCTGAGTAAATAGATACCTAACATGTCACGCTTCAAAATTGCGCACACTCGTGGAATGGCGCCAAACTTTGGTACTTAAAAATCCCCATAGGCGACGCTTTAAAATTTTTTACTGGTTACATGTTTTGAGTTACAGAGGAGGTCTAGGGCCAAAATTCTTGCTCTCACTCTAACGTTCGCGGCGATACCTCACATGTGTGGTTTGAACACCGTTTTCATATGTGGGCGGGACTTACGTATGCGTTCGCTTCTGCGTGCGAGTTCACGGGGACAGGGGCGCTTTAATTTTTTTTTTTTTTTTTTTTTGTTAATTTTACTTAAATTTTTTTATTTTGACACTTTTTAAAAAAAAATTTTTTTTTGATCACTTTTATTCCTATTACAAGGAATGTAAACATCCCTTGTAATAGGAATATGACACGATCAGTCCTCTTTACAGTGAGATATGGGGTCAATAAGACCCCACATATCACCTCTAGGTTGGGAAGCCTAAAATCAAAAAAAAAAAACAAAAAAAAAAAAAACGATCACCGATTCCCAGCCGAAGCGGCGCCGTTTTTTTGAATGCAGAGGCCGGGCATGACGTCACAACATCGCGCCCGGCCTCCGAACGATCATAGAGACTCCGGCGACCATCTGGTCCGCCGGAAATCTCTATTGTGAACATCCGGCGCCGGCGGATCCGCTATCCGACTCACCGATCGCTGAGGTGAGTCAGTAGAAGCACCGGAGGGTGGGGCATCCCCTCTCGCTGCCCGTAAGAACGATCAAGCGGCGGAACAGCCGCTATGATCGTTCTTATGGTGTACAGAATCGCCGGCTGAAAATGCCGGTATCTGAATGATGTCTGTAGCCTCAGGCATCATTCAGATATAACCCCCTAAAGTCGAGGCCGTCATATGACGGCCTCCGGATGCCAAGCGGTTAAAGAGAGCAAATTTTCCAAGGATGAGGGCTGCTCTCCAGGACTTAGAATGGGAGGGAATATTGGCATTGATAAACACAGAACAGAAATGAGAATTCTTCAAAAAGACTATTTGGGACCTCACTGCAAAGTATATTCCCATGGGCAATAAGTTTAAAAGGCTAAAAATAAAACCTATGTGGCTCACGGTCAAAGTTAGGAAAGCTATAAACAATAAGAAAAGAGCTTTTAAAAAATATAAAAATGAAGGAACACTATTGTAGTTTAAATGTTACAAAGAATTTAACAGAATATGTAAAAAGGAAATCAAGGATGCAAAAATTCAAAACGAACGACAGATCACAAAAGATAGTAGGACAAACCCCAAATAATTCTTCAAATATATTAATAGTAAAAAGGTCAGGTCTGAGCATGTAGGCCCTTTACAAAATAATCTAGAGTGGGTGACTGGGGACAAAGAGAAGGCTAATTTATTAAATAAATTCTTCAGCTCTGTATATACAAAAGAGCCCATGGGGGAGCTCATGTCCATAATGGGGGTGGTAGTGACACAGCCCCAAATGATCCACAATGGCTCAAAAGTGATATGGTCCAGAAATATTTAGAGAGAGGGGCCTGAAGCGATGTAGAGGAGGATGGGGGGGGGCTACAACAGGAGGAGGCGGACCCTTAATGCGGATAGGACGAGCGATGACATATCGGGGGAGATGCTACGGCGGCCATGTTGGAAAAGGGCAGATTGTTCACAAGTGAAACAGAAGCGTGGAGTTCTATCAGATTAGCAAATTAGAGAGTTAATTTGACAGAACAGCACCAACCTCTGTGATGTCACAGCTCTAAAGGGAGCCCGTTCACGTGCCCGCTCACGGCGTTCTGTCAAAAGCTCCAACCTGTCAAAAAGTCCAACCGCATGTACTGCGCATGCACGAGCGCATGCCGAGAAGAGGTTTCTTCTTCACGTCAGACTGCAACATAAAAGCCAACAACTAGAACTAATTCAACACCCCTAAAACCGCCTGCGTGGCTTTTAGGGGTGTTGAATTTAATCGCAGCATTGATGCGTTGAGTTTCTGCCGTCTGCGATTCAGCATCGATGCTGCAACTAAAATAATTGATGTTTGGATGATGTCATTTGCGCTGTGCCCTGCCACTCAGAATGGAGTCGGAATGAGCCGTGGGCGTTAGCCGCAAAAGCAACCAAAAAGGCGCTGTGCCCTGCCTCTGCAAACGGAGCCGAAGTGAGCTGTGGGCACTAGCCGCACCCTCTTTTCCTGCCACCTGCTGACGTCACGCCCTGCGTCGCCGTGTGTTGAGCTGGCTGCTACAGGGGAGGAGACATGTGGAGCAAGTGTTCCTGACTCCCGATGTCCAGAGAGTCGTCCTCCTCCTCGGTTCACTGTCACACAGGCTGCTGCAGAAGACCTGAGCCAGCGTCCTGCGCTTGTCCTCCTCCCAACAGGCTGCTGCGGCCAGCGGGAAACCAGTGTACCATCATCATCCCCATGTACTTGTCAGACAATGACAGTTTATATCTGATGCACCATAAATCATACCAAAAAAAAAAAAGTTATCAATGAAGTTGTGATGTGAATCAATGACCAAGACAATAAGACATACATAAACCAAAATTAATGAAATGGCATACATTGTCGTTCAGGGAGGACGTTATTGGGACATTGTCTGCACTCTCTGTCCATCTCCTGTATCATGTCTGCAGTCTCTGTCCATCTCTTGTATCATGTCTGCAGTCTCTGTCCATCTCTTGTATCATGTATGCAGTCTCTGTCCATCTCTTGTATCATGTCTGCAGTCTCTGTCCATCTCTTGTATCATGTCTGCAGTCTCGGTCCATCTCTTGTATCATGTCTGCAGTCTCGGTCCATCTCTTGTACCATGTCTGCAGTCTCGGTCCATCTCTTGTATCATGTCTGCAGTCTCGGTCCATCTCTTGTACCATGTCTGCACTCTCTGTCCATCTCTTGTATCATGTCTGCAGTCTGACCATCTCTTGTACCATGTCTGCAGTCTCTGACCATCTCTTGTATCATTTCCGCAGTCTCTGTCCATCTCTTGTACCATGTCTGCAGTCTCTGTCCGTCTCTTGTACCATGTCTGCAGTCTCTGTCCATCTCTTGTATCATGTCTGCAGTCTGACCATCTCTTGTACCATGTCTGCAGTCTCTGACCATCTCTTGTACCATGTCTGCAGTCTCTGACCATCTCTTGTACAATGTTTGCAGTCTCTGACCATCTCTTGTACAATGTTTGCAGTCTCTGACCATCTCTTGTACAATGTCTGCAGTCTCGGTCCATCTCTTGTACCATGTCTGCAGTCTCGGTCCATCTCTTGTACCATGTCTGCAGTCTCGGTCCATCTCTTGTATCATGTCTGCAGTCTCGGTCCATCTCTTGTACCATGTCTGCAGTCTCGGTCCATCTCTTGTATCATGTCTGCAGTCTGACCATCTCTTGTACCATGTCTGCAGTCTCTGACCATCTCTTGTATCATTTCCGCAGTCTCTGTCCATCTCTTGTACCATGTCTGCAGTCTCTGTCCGTCTCTTGTACCATGTCTGCAGTCTCTGTCCATCTCTTGTATCATGTCTGCAGTCTGACCATCTCTTGTACCATGTCTGCAGTCTCTGACCATCTCTTGTACCATGTCTGCAGTCTCTGACCATCTCTTGTACAATGTTTGCAGTCTCTGACCATCTCTTTTACAATGTCTGCAGTCTCTGACCATCTCTTGTACAATATCTGCAGTCTCTGACCATCTCTTGTACAATGTCTGCAGTCTCTGACCATCTCTTGTACAATGTCTGCAGTCTCTGACCATCTCTTGTGCAATGTCTGCAGTCTCTGACCATCTCCTCTAGTGTTTTGGGGGAGCCTGGACCTCCTCTTTAAGTTGTCTGCTGTGTTTTTTTTTTTTTTTTAAGAACAGATAAAAAAAAAAAAATGGGGCATGGGCAGTAATCGTGATGCATCGCAGAATCAAATCATTGACAGGATAATCGTAACCAAATGGAATCATGAGACCAGTGAAGATGCGCACCTCTAGCGGCTTTCCTAACACACATCAAATAGTCCAACTGATATTGCAGCAATGTGCCTAAAGAAAAAAAAAAATCATAGCGTCTACAAACTATGGGAAAGATTTATGGCATTTTTATTATTTATTTTTTACAAGTAATGGCGGTGATCTGCGATTTTTATCATGACTGCGACATTGCGGTGGACAGATCAGACACTTGACACTTTTTTGAGACCAGTGACATTTATACAGTGTTCAGAGCTATACAAATGCACCGATTACTGTATCTGTCTCCTCTCCCCTGACAGAAAAGGGATGTGTTTACACACATAAATTCCCGTTCTGGCTCTCGTGCCTGCGATCGCAGGTGGCGCCCGCCGGCCACACGCATCGTGTCCCCCGCCCTTCAGCGGGCGGGGGGACACAATGCGTGTAAAGGGGACAACGTACCCATACATTGTTTTGCGGGAACGTGCCACTTTACCGACGCATATTGGCCTGAGCAGGTCGGCAAGGGGTTAAAGGTACAGGATATTTATATATTTTTTTACTGTTACAACCACTTTAACCACTTAAGGACAAGTTTTGGATTTTAGGTGTTTACATGTTTAAAACAGGTTTTTTTGCTAGAAAATTACTTAGAACCCCCAAACATTATATATTGTTTTTTTTCTAACACCCTAGAGAATAAAATGGCGGTCATTGCAATACTTTTTTTCGCACCATATTTGCGCAGCGGTCTTCTAAGCGCACTTTTTTTGGGGAAAATTCACTTTTTTGAATAAAACAGTAAAGTTAGCCCAATTTTTTTTATATTGTGAAATATAATGTTACGCCAAGTAAATTGATACCCAACATGTCAAGCTTCAAAATTGCGCCCGCTCCTGGAATGGCGTCAAACTTTTACCCTTAAAAATCTCCATAGGCAAAGTCTAAAAAATTCTACAGGTTGCATGTTTTGAATTACAGAGAAGGTCTAGGGCTAGAATTATTGCTCTCGCTCTACCGATCGCAGCGATACCTCACATGTGTGGTTTGACCACCGTTTTCATATGCGGGCGCTTCTCACGTATGCGTTCGCTTCTGCGCGTGAGCTCGTCGGGACAGGGCGCTTTAAACATTTTTTTTTTTTCTTATTTATTTTAATTATTTTTTCACTGTTTTAAAAAAAAAAAAAAAAAAAATTGGATCACTTTTATTCCTATTACAAGGAATTTAAACATCCCTTGTAATAGAAAAAAAAGTATGACAGGTCCTCTTAAATATGAGATCTGGTGTCAAAAAGTGCTCAGATCTCATATTTACACCAAAATGCAAAAAAAAAAAAAAAAAAAAGTTTTAAAAAAAAAAATATGCCTTTAAGACATATGGGCGGAGCTGACGTAATGACGTCGCTTCCACCGTCCTATAGTATGGAGACGGGTGGGCGCCATCTTAGCCTCACTCGTCTCCATACCGATGAACTGACAAGTCCCGATCGCCTCCGCCGCTACCGACTGCTCCAGTAAGCGGCGGAGGGCACGGGAGAGCGGCGGGAGGGGGGTGGCACCTCTCCCGCCGCCGATAGCTGTGATCTTGCGGCGAATCCGCCGCGAGGACCACCATTATCGGAAACACGACCGGCTCCTGTAAAGATGGATACCTCGGTTGTGGCAGCAGCTGCTGCCGTTACCGAGATATCCCTCTTCAAACTGCTGACGTATATGTACAGGAGCTGGTCGGTAAGTGGTTAAGATAGTCATTGTACATACCATAAATAAAGAAGTGTGGTTTTTGAAGGAAAAATTTATATAAGACCCGGTCTTATTTTCGGGGTAACACGCAAGGTTAGGTTTGACGCAGAGCTACTAAGCAGACTTGAAACGTGTCACTTCATTGCTGTTCTCTTGCTGGTGATGGAAAGTCTTCAGTGTGTAGGGTAGAGAGGGAACTACAAAGGATGAGCAAATTCATTTTATTGGGCCTTTTGTAACCACGAGCAAGCATTTCCTTCCGAAATTGTAAAATATTTACATACCTATAAGTTCATCACTATGGAAGAGCCCTGGGGCCATCATAAAAAAAAAAAAATGAATTCTGACTTTGAAACTCAGAATTCTGAGATTGTAATTCAGAATTGTAAGTTTAAAAAAAAAAACAGAATTCTGAGATTCAAAGTCAGAATTCTGAGTTTGAAAGTCAGAATTCTGAGATTCAAAGTCAGAATTCTGACTTTCAAACTCAGAATTCTGAGATTCAAAGTCAGAATCGTGAGTTAAAAAAAAAAAAAAAATCTAACGAATTCTGAGATTAAAAGTCAGAATTCTGAGATTAAAAGTCAGAATTCTGAGATTTAAAGTCAGAATTCTGAGATTAAAAGTCAGAATTCTGAGATTTAAAGTCAGAATTCTGAGATTAAAAGTCAGAATTCTGAGATTAAAAGTCAGAATTCTGAGATTAAAAGTCAGAATTCTGAGATTTAAAGTCAGAATTCTGAGATTTAAAGTCAGAATTCTGAGATTTAAAGTCAGAATTCTGAGTTTCAAAGTCAGAATTCTGAGTTTCAAAGTCAGAATTCTGAGTTTCAAAGTCAGAATTCTGAGTTTCAAAGTCAGAATTCTGAGTTTCAAAGTCAGAATTCTGAGTTTATAAATATAGTAGTCTCTATTAGGAAGATTTTAGGACCAATGAGCAATAATGTAGTAACACCCACAGATCATTATTCTGCAGACATACATGTCTTCTGCTCTGTATATGGACATGTAAATCTATCTTATTAACAGCACACAGTACAGGGAAGCAGGCAGTGCTGGGTTCTCTGGTTCTACGACTGTACTAATAGTTCCTCTGTTTGCTGTCTTATCCTTCTTCTCTGTGATCTGCTCTAACATAAAGAGCCATGCTGAAAACGTGTATTGTGTGTGAGTGGGGGGGACACAGCTTCCATAGATAACAGAACACAATGGCCAGCACACCTCTGCACCCCAACTTGTAGGAAACATTGCACTATTGCCCCTACATTGGGGAATTGTGAATCGCTAGAAGGCAGCAGGACAATGTGTGTCTATGGTTATAACGGATTAATCATAGCAATCACTTGTCTGGACTAATAGAGGTGTTTCACACACAATTAACCTCATATTAAACGTAAAAGCATGTTCAAACAACTAATGAGAGTTAGTGTAGTGGTTAGAGCAGCAGGCTTACAGTGGTGAAGTTGTGGGTTCTAATCTGGGTGAGACTATGTTTTTTATCTAAATATATTTTAAAATAAGGGATTTGCGAGGGCTTAAATTGTATTTGGGCTTAAATTGTATTTTATTAATATATCCAAACTGATCCCAATAGAACACAATGGCCAGCACAGCACAGCTCTGCACCCCAACTTGTAGGAAACATTGCACTATTGCCCCTACATTGGGGAATTGTGAATGACTAGAAGGCAGCAGGACAATGTGTGTCTATGGTCATAACGGATTGATCATAGCAATTACTCGTCTGGACTAATAGAGGTGTTTTACATACAATTAACCTCATATTAATCATAAAAGCAAGTAAAAACAACTAATGAGAGTTTAGTGTAGTGGTTAGAGCAACAAGCTTATGTTTGTTGAAGTTTTGGGTTCTAATCCTGCTGAGAGTATGTTTTTTATATAAATATATTTTAAAATATGAGATAGTGAGGGCTTAAATTGTATTTTATTAATATATCCAAACTGATCTCAAGGTATATTAACAAAGACACGCTGATATATTGAGCACACAAAGTTATAGTATATGCTGGCTACTATAAATTAGAGTAGAGAAAAGAAAAAAGTGTGTATATATTATTAGGGTGATCAGATAGGATCATTAGGTGTCATCTTCAGTTTCCCCTGGGGGGCAGTTCACAATTTCAGGAGACTGGTCATAATGGATTGATCATAACAATCACTTGTCTGGACTAATACAGTTAGTACACAGAGAATTAACCTCATATGAAACATAAAAAGCCATATTAACCACTTGCCGACCGCCTCACGCCTATATACGTGAGCAGAGCGGCACGGGCAGGCAAAATCACGTACCTAGTACGTGATTGCCTTCCCGCGGGCGGGGGGATCGGACATCGGACCCCCCCTGTGCCAGCTGCGGTCGGCATTTGGTTGGGAGCGATGACAGACGAGGGGGAGACCATCCGATCGTGGCCCCCCCCTCACGATCGCTCCCAGCCAATAGGAAACATCCCCTGCCTCTGTATAGTACACAGAGGCAGAGGATGTGATGTCATCTCTCCTCGGCTGGCCAGTTTCCGTTCCAGCGCCGAGGAGAGATGACATGTAAGTGAGTGCACAACACTACAAAACACAGTAGAACATGCCAGGCATACATTACACCCCCGATCCCCCCCCCGATCGCCCCCCGATCCCCCCCCAATCACCCCCCCCCTGTCACAAACTGACACCAAGCAGGTTTTTTTTTTTTTTTTTTTTTCCAGATTACTGCATAGTGTCAGTTTGTGACAGTTAGCAGTGTTAGGGCAGTGAGTATTACCCCCCTGTAGGTCTAGGGTACCCCCCTAATAAAGTTTTAACCCCTTGATCACCCCCTGTCACCAGTGTCGCTAAGCGATCATTTTTCTGATCGCTGTATTAGTGTCGCTGGTGACGCTAGTTAGGGACGTAAATATTTAGGTTCGCCGTCAGCATTTTATAGCGACAGGGACCCCCATATACTACCTAATAAATGTTTTAACTCCTTGATTGCCCCCTAGTTAACCCTTTCACCACTGATCACCGTATAAGTGTTACGGGTGACGCTGGTTAGTTCGTTAATTTTTTATAGTGTCAGGGCACCCGCCGTTTATTACCGAATAAAGGTTTAGCCCCCTGATCGCCCGGCGGTGATATGCGTCGCCCCAGGCAGCGTCAGATTAGCGCCAGTACCGCGAACACCCACGCACGCACCGTACACCTCCCTTAGTGGTATAGTATCTGAACGCATCAATATCTGATCTGATCAGATCTATACTAGCGTCCCCAGCAGTTTAGGGTTCCCAAAAACGCGGTGTTAGCGGGATCAGCCCAGATACCTGCTAGCACCTGCGTTTTGCGCCTCCGCCCGGCCCAGCCCACCCAAGTGCAGTATCGATCGATCACTGTCACTTTTTTTTGTAGCGTTTTGGTGAACTGGCAAGCACCAGCGGCCTAGTACAGCCCGGTCGTAGTCAAACCAGCACTGCAGTAACACTTGGTGACGTGGCGAGTCCCATAAGTGCAGTTCAAGCTGGTGAGGTGGCAAGCACAAGTAGTGTCCCGCTGCCACCAAAAAGACAAACACAGGCCCGTCGTGCCCATAGTGCCCTTCCTGCTGCATTCGCCAATCCTAATTGGGAACCCACCGCTTCTGCAGCGCCCGTACTTCTCCCATTCACATCCCCAACCAAATGCAGTCGGCTGCATGAGAGGCATTTATATGTCCTCCCGAGTACCCCTACCCAACAAACCCCCCCAAAAAAGATGTTGTGTCTGCAGCAAGCGTGGATATAGGCGTGACACCCGCTATTATTGTCCCTCCTGTCCTGACAATCCTGGTCTTTGCATTGGTGAATGTTTTGAACGCTACCATTCACTAGTTGAGTATTAGCGTAGGGTACAGCATTGCACAGACTAGGCACACTTTCACAGGGTCTCCCAAGATGCCATCACATTTTGAGAGACCCGAACCTGGAACCGGTTACAGTTATAAAAGTTACAGTTACAAAAAAAAAGTGTAAAAAAAAAACAAAACACAAACAAAAATAAAAAAAAATAGTTGTCGTTTTATTGTTCTCTCTCTCTCTATTCTCTCTCTATTGTTCTGCTCTTTTTTACTGTATTCTATTCTGCAATGTTTTATTGTTATTATGTTTTATCATGTTTGCTTTTCAGGTATGCAATTTTTTATACTTTACCGTTTACTGTGCTTTATTGTTAACCATTTTTTTGTCTTCAGGTACGCCATTCACGACTTTGAGTGGTTATACCAGAATGATGCCTGCAGGTTTAGGTATCATCTTGGTATCATTCTTTTCAGCCAGCGGTCGGCTTTCATATAAAAGCAATCCTAGCGGCTAATTAGCCTCTAGACTGCTTTTACAAGCAGTGGGAGGGAATGCCCCCCCCCCCACCGTCTTCCGTGTTTTTCTCTGGCTCTCCTGTCTCAACAGGGAACCTGAGAATGCAGCCGGTGATTCAGCCAGCTGACCATAGAGCTGATCAGAGACCAGAGTGGCTCCAAACATCTCTATGGCCTAAGAAACCGGAAGCTACGAGCATTTTATGACTTAGATTTCGCCGGATGTAAACAGCGCCATTGGGAAATTGGGGAAGCATTTTATCACACCGATCTTGGTGTGGTCAGATGCTTTGAGGGCAGAGGAGAGATCTAGGGTCTAATAGACCCCAATTTTTTAAAAAAAGAGTACCTGTCACTACCTATTGCTATCATAGGGGATATTTACATTCCCTGAGATAACAATAAAAATGATTTAAAAAAAAAAAAAAAATGAAAAGAACAGTTTAAAAATAAGATAAAAAAGCAAAAAAATAATAAAGAAAAAAAATAAATAAATAAAAAGCACCCCTGTCCCCCCTGCTCTCGCGCTAAGGCGAACGCAAGCGGCGGTCTGACGTCAAATGTAAACAGCAATTGCACCATGCATGTGAGGTATCACTGCGAAGGTCAGATCGAGGGCAGTAATTTTAGCAGTAGACCTCCTCTGTAAATCTAAAGTGGTAACCTGTAAAGGCTTTTAAAGGCTTTTAAAAATGTATTAATTTTGTTGCCACTGCACGTTTGTGCGCAGTTTTAAAGCATGTCATGTTTGGTATCCATGTACTCGGCCTAAGATCATCTTTTTTATTTCATCAAACATTTGGGCAATATAGTGTGTTTTAGTGCATTAAAATTTAAAAAAGTGTGTTTTTTCCACAAAAAATGCGTTTGAAAATCGCTGCGCAAATACTGTGTGAAAAAAAAAAAATGAAACACCCACCATTTTAATCTGTAGGGCATTTGCTTTCAAATAATATATAATGTTTGGGGGTTCAAAGTAATTTTCTTGCAAAAAAAAATAATTTTTTCATGTAATCAAAAAGTGTCAGAAAGGGCTTTGTCTTCAAGTGGTTAGAAGATTGGGTGATGTGTGACATAAACTTCTAAATGTTGTGCATAAAATGCCAGGACAGTTCAAACCCCCCCCAAATGACCCCATTTTGGAAAGTAGACACCCCAAGCTATTTGCTGAGAGGCATGTCGAGTCCATGGAATATTTTATATTGTGACACAAGTTGCGGGAAAGAGACAAATTTTTATTTATTTATTTATTTATTTGCACAAAGTTGTCACTAAATGTTATATTTCTCAAACATGCCATGGGCATATGTGGAATTACACCCCAAAATAAATTCTGTTGCTTCTCCTGAGTACGGGGATACCACATGTGTGGGACTTTTTGGGAGCCTAGCCGCGCACGGGACCCCGAAAACCAAGCACCGCCTTCAGGCTTTCTAAGGCCGTAAATTTTTGATTTCACTCTTCACAGCCTATCACAGTTTCGGAGGCCATGGAATGCCCAGGTGGCACAAACCCCCCCCCCCCAAATTACCCCATTTTGGAAAGTAGACACCCCAAGCTATTTGCTGAGAGGTATACTGAGTATTTTGCAGACCTCACTTTTTGTCACAAAGTTTTGAAAATTGAAAAAAGGAAAAAAAAAATTTTTTTTCTGGTCTTTCTTAATTTTCAAAAACAAATGAGAGCTGCAAAATACTCACCATGCCTCTCAGCAAATAGCTTGGGGTGTCTACTTTCCAAAATGGGGTCATTTGGGGGGGGTTTGTGCCATCTTGGCATTTTATGGCCTTCAAAACTGATAGGCAGTGAGGAGTGAAATCAAAAATGTACGCCCTTAGAAAGCCTGAAGGCGGTGATTGGTTTTCGGGGCCCCGTACGTGGCTAGGCTCCCAAAAAGTGCCACACATGTGGTATCCCCGTACTCAGGAGAAGCAGCTGAATGTATTTTGGGGTGCAATTCCACATATGCCCATGGCCTGTGTGAGCAATATATCATTTAGTGACAACTTTTTGTAAATTTTTTTTTTTTTTTGTCATTATTCAATCAATTGGGACAAAAAAAATAAATATTCAATGGGCTCCACATGCCTCTCAGCAATTTCCTTGGGGTGTCAGCTTTCCAAAATGGGGTCATTTGGGGGGGGGTTTGTACTGCCCTGCCATTTTAGCACCTCAAGAAATGACATAGGCAGTCATAAACTAAAAGCTGTGTAAATTCCAGAAAATGTACCCTAGTTTGTAGACGCTATAACTTTTGCGCAAACCAATAAATATACGCTTATTGACATTTTTTTTACCAAAGACATGTGGCCGAATACATTTTGGCCTAAATGTATGACCAAAATTTAGTTTATTGGATTTTTTTTATAACAAAAAGTATAAAATATCATTTTTTTTCAAAATTTTCAGTCTTTTTCCGTTTATAGCGCAAAAAATAAAAACGGCAGAGGTGATCAAATACCATCAAAAGAAAGCTCTATTTGTGGGAAGAAAAGGACGCAAATTTCGTTTGGGTACAGCATTGCATGACCGCGCAATTAGCAGTTAAAGCGACGCAGTGCCGAATTGTAAAAAGTGCTCTGGTCAGGAAGGGGGTAAATCCTTCCGGGGCTGAAGTGGTTAAAAATAGCACCTGCAATCTGCCCTCAAACAGCTGCAGCATTGTCTCCAGTGTGAAAGCCCGAGGACTTCACATTACTCTACCTGAGGACTTTCACACCGGAGCGCTGCGCTGGCAGGACGTCAGGAAAAGTCTGCGCTATTGCGGCGCATTGCGGGCGGTTTTAACACTTTCTTGGCCGCAGGCGGGGGGGGGTAAAAGCGCACCGCCAGCGGCCGAAATGTGCCACTAATCCGATGGTAAAGCACCACTAAAAATAGCGGCGTTTTACCGCCGACGCTATGGGCGGCTCGGTGTGAAAGGGGTCTAAGAGTTTAAAACTGGTGCACACATAAGGGGCTAACAGTAGTGAAGAAGAAAAATGACCCTGCATCGGTGGTGTCACTGGATGAAAACAAAATGACCCTGCATCGGTGGTGTCACTGGATGGAAAAACGACCCTGCATCGGTGATGTCACTGGATGGAAAAATGAACCTGCATCGGTGGTGTCACTGGATGGAAAAAAATGACCGTGCATCAGTAGTGTCAATGGATGGAAAAAAATGACCCTACATCGATGATGTCATTTGATGGAAAAAAATGACCCTGAATCGGTGGTGTCACTGGATGGAAAAATGATCTGCATCGGTGGTTAAGTTATAAGACATGATGGTTATCATGCAGCTTCCAGGGACAATTTCCTGAAATTTAGAACTGGCCCCATGTCACCAAAATCATCCCAATATATACACCGATTTGTAAAAAAATCCCTACTCTCTAATTTATAGTAGTCAGTTTATAAAACAATTTTATCAATATGTCTTTGTTAATATGCCTTGAAATCAATTTGGATATATCAATAAAATACAATTTAAGTTCTCAGTAACTTATAGTTTAAAATATGTTTAATATAAAATCAATATATTGAAAATACATATATAATTAAAAATGTGCTCTGACCTGGATAAGAACCAGAACTTTCAACACCATAAGCCTTGTATTCTACCCATTATACTATAACTTAAGGGTTTCTAACAGTTCCTTTCTATGTTTAATATGAGGTTAATTCTCTGTGAAACTACTATATTAATCCAAACAAGTGATTTATGATCGATTCGTTATGACCAGTCTCCTGAAATTGTGAATTGCCCCAGGGGAAACTGAAGATGACACCCTAATGATCCTATCTGATCACCCTAATAATATATACACAGTTTTTTCTTTGAAATCTCTACTCTCTATTTTATAGTAGCCAGCATATACTACAACTTTGTGTGCTCAATATATCAGCGTGTCTTTGTTAATATACCTTGAAATAAATTTTGGATATATTGATAAAATAAAATTTAAGCCCTCACTATCTCATATTTTAATATATATATATATATATAAATAAAAAAACTCCCATACCTGGATTAGAACCCACAACTTCAACAATATAAGTCTACTACTTTAACCACTAAGCTATCTTTCAGTAGTGGTCAAGAGCTGCTTTTATGATTAATATGAGGTTAATTGTATGTAAAACACCTCTATTAGTCCAGACGAGTAATTGCTATGATCAATCCGTTATGACCATAGACACACATTGTCCTGCTGCCTTCTAGTCATTCACAATTCCCCAATGTAGGGGCAATAGTGCAATGTTTCCTACAAGTTGGGGTGCAGAGCTGTGCTGTGCTGGCCATTGTGTTCTATTGGGATCAGTTTGGATATATTAATAAAATACAATTTAAGCCCAAATACAATTTAAGCCCTCGCAAATCCCTTATTTTAAAATATATTTAGATAAAAAACATAGTCTCACCCAGATTAGAACCCACAACTTCACCACTGTAAGCCTGCTGCTCTAACCACTACACTAACTCTCATTAGTTGTTTGAACATGCTTTTACGTTTAATATGAGGTTAATTGTGTGTGAAACACCTCTATTAGTCCAGACAAGTGATTGCTATGATTAATCCGTTATAACCATAGACACACATTGTCCTGCTGCCTTCTAGCGATTCACAATTCCCCAATGTAGGGGCAATAGTGCAATGTTTCCTACAAGTTGGGGTGCAGAGCTGTGCTGGCCATTGTGTTCTGTTATCTATGGAAGCTGTGTCCCCCCCACTCACACACAATACACGTTTTCAGCATGGCTCTTTATGTTAGAGCAGATCACAGAGAAGAAGGATAAGACAGCAAACAGAGGAACTATTAGTACAGTCGTAGAACCAGAGAACCCAGCACTGCCTGCTTCCCTGTACTGTGTGCTGTTAATAAGATAGATTTACATGTCCATATACAGAGCAGAAGACATGTATGTCTGCAGAATAATGATCTGTGGGTGTTACTACATTATTGCTCATTGGTCCTAAAATCTTCCTAATAGAGACTACTATATTTATAAACTCAGAATTCTGACTTTGAAACTCAGAATTCTGACTTTGAAACTCAGAATTCTGACTTTGAAACTCAGAATTCTGACTTTGAAACTCAGAATTCTGACTTTAAATCTCAGAATTCTGACTTTAAATCTCAGAATTCAGACTTTTAATCTCAGAATTCTGACTTTAAATCTCAGAATTCTGACTTTTAATCTCAGAATTCGTTAATTTTTTTTTTTTTTAAACTCACGATTCTGACTTTGAATCTCAGAATTCTGAGTTTGAAAGTCAGAATTCTGACTTTGAATCTCAGAATTCTGACTTTCAAACTCAGAATTCTGACTTTGAATCTCAGAATTCTGTTTTTTTTTTTAAACTTACAATTCTGAATTACAATCTCAGAATTCTGAGTTTCAAAGTCAGAATTCATTTTTTTTTTTTTATGATGGCCCCAGGGCTCTTCCATACATCACAGCATCTTGCCTATGATTCGGCACCTGCTATAAGCTTTCAGGGCACAAGTTCAAAGCACGGGCATTTGTTTAGGCACAATGTCTTCTAAAATATCATGTGTAGCACCCTGTAGTTTAGGCAGGGTTGGTCCTCACAAATTTACTTGCCAGTAGTTATCCTGGTTGATTGTTAGAGAGCTATCGATTTCTCCCTAAGTTTGGCCTTGTTGCACTTTTCTCTTCTACCACTAGGTGGCCGGGTACTTGGTGGTACTAGATAGGAGAAGGGAAACGCAAGTTCTGGTTATGGGTATATGGGGTATCTCAGCCAATGGGCAGAGGTTTTCTTGAGTTCCTTGACTTGCTGGGAGAGCCTATATATTCGGGTGAGGTCAGGTAATCTATGTTCTGTGCCACCTGGACGGCTTTCTGGGTGGACCTGTGTTGTATTGCCTGGGTTGCTAGGCCGGAGATGGGGCCTATCCTGGGCACATCTGGCTGATAGGCTGTCTGAGGGCCTATCCAGAAGCAAGAGAGCAGCGCAGGGTTGGGACTGCGGCTTGCAGTCCAACCAGAAGTGTCGGTTCTATCGGTCGGAGAACTTGTCGTGGTCGGAGGTAGAGGGGAAGCTGTCACCAGTGAGGGACCATCTGAATTGTTACAAGGGACCACAGTGAGTAACTGAAGCAGGAAGAATTAGGAAACTTCAGTGGGAATCAAGCCAGGGACCCAACCAGTGGAGGTGACGCTTGCAGAGCAGCCTTGTGTGTCAAGCCAGGGGCTGAGCAGGCCAGTGGGGGTGAAGCTTGAGTGCCCAGCTAGGGACCCAGCAGAGAAGTTGGGGTGATGCTTGAGGAAGACACCACCATGAGGATTGAAGGAGCTCAAGGAATTCACTGGCAGTGAATCAGAGGGTCTAGTGAGAGACCGGGAGCTCAGTGTGTTGAAGAACTACAAGGAATGATTGTGGTGAAAGTGAAGGAACTGTTAAAGCGATACTTTGGGTTCACTTTTTTTTTTTAAATTAACAAACATGTCATACTTACCTCCACTGTGCAGTTCGTTTTGCACAGTGTGGCCCCGAACGTCCTCTTTCGGGGTCCCACGGCGGCTCTCGCGGCTCCTCCCCGCATTAGATAACCCCCTCTGGGAAGCTCTCCCTTGAGGGGGCTGTCCCGTGTTATACACTCGGCGTACATAGCCGCCGAGTGTATGACTCGGCCCCGCCCGCCGGAGGCTGCGTCATTGGATTTGATTGACAGCAGCGGGAGCCAATGGCTGCGCTGCTATGAAGCTATCCAATGAAAAACCGAGAAACCGTGGGGAGAACGATGGGGGATCGCGCCCACGGAAGTTCGGGGCTCAGGTAAGTAAAACGGGCGGACAGTGCAAGGTGTTTCACCTTAATGAAAAAACACGAGGCTTTACAACCCCTTTAAGCCTTGTGTTTGGAACTGGCTGTTGCAATAGGAGAATGCATTCCTACACATGCAGATGTGGCATCTTACTACATGGCTGTCCTCCTATTGAAGACTTGGAGTCTGCCAATTAATCTTGCAACTACCTAAGGGTGTCCTGGCACCAACCCCCCCCCCCCCCCCCCCCAAAAAAAAAAAGGTTTGTTAAGAGAAAAACTTTCTTTTGCATCCAAGAAGTGTCTGGCGCCCAATAACTTTAACAACTATACACCTACCATGCCTCTTAACCCACTACATACAGAAGGATGTCAGCTATCCCTGGAGGTTCTCATTGGATCAAATGAGGCTTGGGACCTTGCTACACATGTTTAACATATATTACTTTAGGGGGCATCTATTATTGTTGGCATATCAGTTTCAATAAATTTGGTGCTCATTAGAAATGACAGTCTCTGTATCTCTTGTGGAGTAATTATTGTGTCAGTACAAGTGCCAATCTTTTGTCAAGTACACACAATGATGGCCTCAGAATTGGCTTGCGAGTGGCATGTTTCCCGGACTTAATATGGCCTTGAAATCTACTTTGTAATTCAATACCAGTTTTGGTGTTCCCAAAGAAAATGTTAACAAGCCCTTGTAGCCTTGATTATGTGGAGTGTTGATGAAATGGGAGTCAGACTAAAGCCTCGTACACACGATCGGACTTCAAACAAACTTTTCCGTGGATTTCTGTCCAAAGGGCGTTGGCAGTGAACTTGGTATGCATACACACATCAGGACTTTTTCAGACAACTTTCACCAAATCACCTGGTTTTTCAGCTTATTACCGCCACCCTTTGGACAACTTCTGTATTGTTGTCTGATCTTTTGCTTTGGTTCTGAGCATGCGTGTTTGTACTTTGGACTAAAGTCCCATGGATTTGCGTACGCATGATCAGACTAGCCGGCGTAGGACTTTTAATGCAGGAAAGTTTGTCTGTTCGCACAGCCAACATTTGTCCGATGAAAACCGAAAAAGTTTGTCCGATGGAGCGTACACACGGTCAGATGTTGCCTTAAAACAGGTAATTTGCACGTTTGTTGTCAAAAAGTCTGATCGTGTGTATGGGCCTTTAGAGCAATTCATTAGAAGACAGATTTGTATCCAGCAGTACATGAGAGTACTGAACAAGGGTGAATGTAATACACACAAGGACTCATTAACCACTTGCCGACCGCCTCACGCTGATATACGTCAGCAGAATGGCACGGGCAGGCAGAATCACGTACCTGTATGCGATTCTGCCTCTCGCGGGCGGGGGGTCCGCTTGGACCCCCCCCCGGTGCTCGAGGCGGTCGGCTTCTGTCCGGGAGCGATGAGAGGTGAGGGGGAGGCCATCCATTCGTGGCCCCCCCTCGCGATCGCTCCCAGCCAATCAGATGCTTCCTCTGCATAGTAAACAGAGGCAGAGGAAATGATGTCATCTCTCCTCGGCTCGGTATTTTCCGTTCCGGCGCCGAGGAGAGAAGACATCGATGTGAGTGCACAAACACTACACACACACTTAGTAGAACATGCCAGGCACACATAACACCCCCCAATCACCCCCCCCCCGTCACACTGACACACTGAAACCAAGCCCCCTTTAGGTCTAGGGTACACCCCTAACCCCCCTAATAAAGTTTTAACCCCTTGATCACCCCCCGTCGCCAGTGTCACTAAGCGATCATTTTTCTGATCGCTGTATTAGTGTCACTGGTGACGCCAATTAGGGAGGTAAATATTTAGGTTCGCCATCAGCGTTTTATAGCGTCAGGGACCCCCATATACTACCTAATAAATGTTTTAACCCCTTGATTGCCCCCTAGTTAACCCTTTCATTACTGATCACTGTATAACTGTTACGGGTGACGCTGGTTAGTTTATTTTTTATAGTGTCAGGGCACCCGCCGTTTATTACCGAATAAAGGTTTAGCCCCCTGATCGCCCGGCGGTGATATGCGTCGCCCCAGGCAGCGTCAGATTAGCGCCAGTACCGCGAACACCCACGCACGCAGCATACGCCTCCCTTAGTGGTATAGTATCTGAACGGATCAATATATGATCCGATCAGATCTATACTAGCGTCCCCAGCAGTTTAGGGTTCCCCAAAACGCAGTGTTAGCGGGATCAGCCCAGATACCTGCTAGCACCTGCGTTTTGCCCCTCCGCCCGGCCCAGCCCAGCCCACCCAAGTGCAGTATCGATCGATCACTGTCACTTACAAAACACTAAACGCATAACTGCAGCGTTCGCAGAGTCAGGCCTGATCCCTGCGATCGCTAACAGTTTTTTTGGTAGCGTTTTGGTGAACTGGCAAGCACCAGCGGCCTAGTACACCCCGGTCGTAGTCAAACCAGCACTGCAGTAACGCTTGGTGACGTGGCGAGTCCCATAAGTGCAGTTCAAGCTGGTGAGGTGGCAAGCACAAGTAGTGTCCCGCTGACACCAAGAAGAAGACAAATAGGCCCGTCGTGCCCATAATGCCCTTCCTACTGCATTCGCCAATCCTAATTGGGAACCCACCACTTCTGCAGCGCCCGTACTTCCCCCATTCACATCCCCAACCAAATGCAGTCGGCTGCATGAGAGGCATTTTCTTTATGTCCTCCCGAGTACCCCTACCCAACGAACCCCCCCCAAAAAAAGATGTCGTGTCTGCAGCAAGCGCGGATATAGGCGTGACACCCGCTATTATTGTCCCTCCTGTCCTGACAATCCTGGTCTTTGCATTGGTGAATGTTTTGAACGCTACCATACACTAGTTGAGTATTAGCGTAGGGTACAGCATTCCACAGACTAGGCACACTTTCACAGGGTCTCCCAAGATGCCATCGCATTTTGGGAGACCCGACCCTGGAACCGGTTACAGTTATAAAAGTTAGTTACAAAAAAAAAGTGTAAAATAAAAAAAAAATAGTTGTCGTTTTATTGTTCTCTCTCGCTCTATTCTCTCTCTATTGTTCTGATCTTTTATACTGTATTCTATTCTGCATTGTTTTATTGTTATTATATTTTATCATGTTTGCTTTTCAGGTATGACATTTTTTATACTTTACTGTTTACTGTGTTTTATTGTTAACCATTTTTTTGTCTTCAGGTACACCATTCACGACTTTGAGTGGTTATACCAGAATGATGCCTGCAGGTTTAGGTATCATCTTGGTATCATTCTTTTCAGTCAGCGGTCGGCTTTCATGTAAAAGCAATCCTAGCGGCTAATTAGCCTCTAGACTGCTTTTACAAGCCGTGGGAGGGAATGCCCCCCCCCCACTGTCTTCCGTTTTTCTCTGGCTCTCCTGTCTCAACAGCCGGTGATTCAGCCAGCTGACCATAGAGCTGATCAGAGACCAGAGTGGCTCCAAATATCTCTATGGCCTAAGAAACCGGAAGCTACGAGCATTTTATGACTTAGATTTCGCCGGATGTAAACAGCGCCATTGGGAAATTGGGAAAGCATTTTATCACACCGATCTTGGTGTGGTCAGATGCTTTGAGGGCAGAGGAGAGATCTAGGGTCTAATAGACCCCAATTTAAAAAAAAAAAAAGAGTACCTGTCACTACCTATTGCTATCATAGGGGATATTTACATTCCCTGAGATAACAATAAAAATTATTAAAAAAAAAAAAATAAAATGAAAGGAACAGTTTAAAAATAAGATAAAAAAGCAAAAAGCACCCCTGTCCCCCCCCCTGCTTTCGCGCAAAGGCGAACGCAAGCGTCGGTCTGGCGTCAAATGTAAACAGCAATTGCACCATGCATGTGAGGTATCACCGCGAAGGTCAGATCGAGGGCAGTAATTTTAGCAGTAGACCTCCTCTGTAAATCTAAAGTGGTAACCTGTAAAGGCTTTTAAAGGCTTTTAAAAATGTATTTAGTTTGTCGCCACTGCACGTTTGTGCGCAATTTTAAAGCATGTCATGTTTGGTATCCATGTACTCGGTCTAAGATCATATTTTTTATTTCATCAAACATTTGGGCAATATAGTGTGTTTTAGTGCATTAAAATTTAAAAAAAGTGGTTTTTTTTCCCCAAAAAAATGCGTTTGAAAAATCGCTGCGCAAATAATGTCTGAAAAAAAAAAAAATGAAACACCCACCATTTTATTCTGTAGGGCATTTGCTTTAAAAATATATATAATGTTTGGGGGTTCAAAGTAATTTTCTTGCAAAAAAAAATAATTTTTTCATGTAAACAAAAAGTGTCAGAAAGGGCTTTGTCTTCAAGTGGTTAGAAGAGTGGGTGATGTGTGACATAAGCTTCTAAATGTTGTGCATAAAATGCCAGGACAGTTCAAAACCCCCCCAAATGACCCCATTTTGGAAAGTAGACACCCCAAGCTATTTGCTGAGAGGCATGTTGAGTCCATGGAATATTTTATATTGTGACACAAGTTGCGGGAAAATTTTTTTTTGCACAAAGTTGTCACTAAATGATATATTGCTCAAACATGCCATGGGAATATATGAAATTACACCCCAAAATACATTCTGCTGCTTCTCCTGAGTACGGGGATACCACATGTGTGAGACTTTTTGGCAGCCTAGCCACGTACGGGACCCCGAAATCCAATCACTGCCTTCAGGATTTCTAAGGGCGTAAATTTTTGATTTCACTCTTCACTGCCTATCACAGTTTTGGAGGCCATGGAATGCCCAGGTGGCACAAAACCCCCCCAAATGACCCCATTTTGGAAAGTAGACACCCCAAGCTATTTGCTAAGAGGCATGGTGAGTATTTTGCAGACCTCACTTTTTGTCACAAAGTTTTGCAAATTGAAAAAAGAAAAAAAAAAATTCTTGTCTTTCTTCATTTTCAAAAACAAATGAGAGCTGCAAAATACTCACCATGCCTCTCACCTGTATGCAGAGCACCTCTGAACTCTGTACCCTGTATGCAGAGCACCTCTGAACTCTGTACCCTGTATGCAGAGCACCTCTGGACTCCGTACCCTGTATGCAGAGCACCTCTGAACTCTGTACCCTGTATGCAGAGCACCTCTGAACTCTGTACCCTGTATGCAGAGCACCTCTGAACTAGGGCTGGGAGATTTTCTTAAAAAAAAAAAAATCAATTCTTTTAAAAAAAAAACCTCGATTCACGATTCGAATCGAGTTTTTTTTTGGAAACCGCGCCGGTCCGGTGGCGCTGCGGGCATGAGTTTTTAGGCGAGGCCGCGGCTTCGTCCTAGTCCGCAGCATCCGGCCGTAGCCGCGGACTAGGCCGAAGCCGCGGCCTCGCCTAAAAACTCATGCCCGCAGCGCCTCGGGGCCAGCGCGGTGAAAAAAAAAAAAAAATCTAAAAAAATCGATTTGCTTAAATTTTGAATCGATTTGACCTCTCAACTCGATTCAAGATTTAAATCGATTTTTTTCCCAGCCCTACTCTGTACCCTGTACGCAGAGCACCTCTGAACTCTGTACCCTGTATGCAGAGCACCTCTGAACTCCAGACCCTGTCAGCTCACCCCTGAACTCCGCACCCTGTATGCAGAGCACCTCTGAACTCTGTACCCTGTACGCAGCGCACCTCTGAACTCCGCACCCCGTATGCAGCGCACCTCTGAACGCCGCATTTTGTACATAGCGCACCTCTAAACTCATTATAGGGTATATTATTCCTGCGCTACCAAGCAGTGGTGGTGTAGGGGATTCTAGATAGGGAAAAGCAGCCTGCACCGAATGGGGTCCAGCCTAGCCCCTGGTATAGATTTCAACTGACAAATGGGGATGGTGCTGCGCTAATCCTGCAGTACATTACAATCTATAGGTGTACTGGATATCCTAGGGTAGGGGGCTTAATTCTTGCCTTCCCTGAGGCATAAGGTGGTGATCTTGACCACAATGAGGAATATAGCACTATGTGGACGTGCAAACAATATGTGCATGAAAAATAAAAAATAAAAAATGAAGGGTGGAGCCCACCAAAACAGACTATACATATATATATCTCAGCTTAAGTAAAAAAAGTAAAACCATAGTGAAGTCTACAATAAAAATAAAAAAAGTTTTTTTCAATAAGATAGTGATTGCCGCTCAGACATTTAGTGCCAGTACAAGGTGCTGTAGATTAGTATCCGGGAATTATTGTAGTTCAATCAACCGTGATTCATATAAATAAATGAATAGCTAAAAACTAAATAACATGAAAGCAAAATGCCAAATAATACAATGTTACATTGAATGTCCAAAGTGATCTTAATAACTGTGCATCATGCAGTATAGTGTCCAGCGCCAGCAGGGGGTGCTCAAACTTAAAGAGACAATAATACAGTTCAATAATGGTGACTTAGTGCAGCAACAAAACAGCTTCAATGCTTCATTAGTGATGACAGACAATTAAGTCGTGCAGATGGCAGCTGGGTTTAGATATCATTTGTTCAGAAGAGTGGTGAATGTGAAGTGTATAACAGGATCTTCTCCATGCAACAATCCTCTAGTGCAGTGGTTCTCAACCTTTTTAGTGCCGTGACCCCTTGATAAAATTTCCCAAGTTGTGGGGACCCCTAACAGTAAAATAAATTTTCGTTGGTCGCGTTTGCTGGCACAGTGGCGACAATTGATGGGCACAGTGGCTGCACAGTGGGACGTTTGCTGGCACAATGGCGACAACTGATGGGCACAGTGGCTGCGTTTGGCACAGTGGCAACAATTAAAGGGCACAGTGGCTGCGTTTGCTGGCACAGTGGCGACAATTTATGGGCACAGTGGCTGAGTTTGATGGCACAGTGGCTGCGTTTGATGGCACAGTGGCGATGTTTGCTGGCACAGTGGCGATGTTTGCTGGCACAGTGGCGACAATTGATGGGCACAGTGGCTGCGCTTGACACAGTGGCAACAATTAAAGGGCACAGTGGCTGCGTTTGATGGCACGTTGGCGACAATTGTTGGGCACAGTGGCTGTGTTTGATGGCACAGTGGCGACGTTAGCTGGCACAGTGGCGACAATTCATGGGCACAGTGGCTGCGTTTGGCACAGTGGCAACAATTAAAGGGCACAGTTCCTGCGTTTGATGGCACAGTGGCAGCGTTTGCTGGCACAGTGGTGACAATTGATGGGCACAGTGGCTGCATTTGATGGCACAGTGGCGGCGTTTGCTGGCACAGTGGCGACAATTGATGGGCACAGTGGTGACAATTGATGGGCACAGTGGCGACAATTGATGGGCACAGTGGCGACAATTGATGGGCACAGTGGCTGCACAGTGGCGACGTTTGCTGGCACAGTGGCGACAATTGATGGGCACAGTAGCTGCGTTTGGCACAGTGGCAACAATTAAAGGGCACAGTGGCTGCGTTTAAAGGCACAGGTGGCGAAGTTTGCTGGCACAGTGGCGACAATTGATGGGCACAGTGGTGGCGTTTGCTGGCACAGTGGCGACAATTGATGGGCACAGTGGTGGCGTTTGCTGGCACAGTGGCGACAATTGATGGGCACAGTGGCTGCGCTTGACACAGTGGCAACAATTAAAGGGCACAGTGGCTGCGTTTGATGGCACGTTGGCGACAATTGTTGGGCACAGTGGCTGTGTTTGATGGCACAGTGGCGACATTAGCTGGCACAGTGGCGACAATTCATGGGCACAGTGGCTGCGTTTGGCACAGTGGCAACAAATAAAGGGCACAGTTCCTGCGTTTGATGGCACAGTGGCAGCGTTTGCTGGCACAGTGGTGACAATTGATGGGCACAGTGGCTGCATTTGATGGCACAGTGGCGGCGTTTGCTGGCACAGTGGTGACAATTGATGGGCACAGTGGCGACAATTGATGGGCACAGTGGCGACAATTGATGGGCACAGTGGCGACAATTGATGGGCACAGTGGCTGCACAGTGGCGACAATTGATGGGCACAGTAGCTGCGTTTGGCACAGTGGCAACAATTAAAGGGCACAGTGGCTGCGTTTAAAGGCACAGGTGGCGAAGTTTGCTGGCACAGTGGCGACAATTGATGGGCACAGTGGTGGCGTTTGCTGGCACAGTGGCGACAATTGATGGGCACAGTGGCGAAAATTGATGGGCACAGTGGCGACAATTGATGGGCACAGTGGCGACAATTGATGGCACAGTGGCTGCATTTGATGGCACAGTGGCGACAATTGATGGGCACAGTGGCTGCACAGTGGCGACGTTTGCTGGCACAGTGGCGACAATTTTTGGGGACAGTGGCTGTGTTTGCTGGCACAGTGGCGACAATTGATGGGCACAGTGGCTGCGTTTGGCACAGTGGCAACAATTAAAGGGCACAGTGGCTGCGTTTAAAGGCACAGGTGGCGAAGTTTGCTGGCACAGTGGCGACAATTGATGGGCACAGTGGCTGCGTTTGGCACAGTGGCAACAATTAAAGGGCACAGTGGCTGCATCTGATGGCACAGTGGCGACGTTTGTTGGCACAGTGGCGGCAATTTTTGGGCACAGTGGCTGCGTTTGGTACAGTGGCAACAATAAAGGGCACAGTGGCTGCGTTTGATGGCACAGTGGCGGCAATTTTTGGGCACAGTGGCTGTGTTTGATGGCACAGTGGCGGCAATTTTTGGGCACAGTGGCTGTGTTTGATGGCACAGTGGCGACAATTGATGGACTCAGTGGCTGCGTTTGGCACAGTGGCAACAATTAAAGGGCACAGTTCCTGCGTTTGATGGCACAGTGGCAGCGTTTGCTGGCACAGTGGCGACAATTGATGGGCACAGTGGCTGCATTTGATGGCACAGTTGCAGCGTTTTAATGGGGTTTTTTTTTCAGATTTTTTTTTTGTTTGCGCCCTCACCACTGATTTATATATAAACGTCCCGGTTGGTTACTCAAAAGTGGTTATTCCGTGCCAGTGCTAGATATACAAAGTGTATAGCACCCAAACATGTATCTAGCACTGGCACAGAATAACCACTTTTGAGGAACCAACTGGGATGTATATATATATATAAATATAAATGTTAAGTACCATAATAAAAAAAATGTTGTCTTGTCAGCTTTTCCTGTGTGTCTGACTTACCAGAAGTCACAGGTGTTCTTCTTCAGCAAGTGATGTTTCATTGCCTCCCTCTTGGTACACTCGTCCGCAGCAAGCGGACTTCGGTGGGTGTAAAAAGATGTCCGCTTGCCGACTTCTAAGTCTAAGCCTTACTGCGGACGAGAGTACCAAGATGGCGGCGACGGAACGTCACTTCCATGCAGTCCCTCCTCTCCAGGAAGTGACATCTCGCTGGCCGAGACGGACGGACTCTGGCAGTAACTTCGGGTCCATCTCGGCCAGCATTTGCGACCCCCTGGAGAATGGGCAATCGACCCCCCCAGGGGGTCGCGACCCCCAGGTTGAGAACCGCTGCTCTAGTGGTAGATAATGGCCCCTTACCTCACTACACTGAGGTTACAGCACAGAACAGACAGCGCTTGTGGCGTCTCCTGTGCAGGGAGGTCCTAGGTCATGGACTGTCATATATCAGACCTCAGATCCATGGGGAACATCATAGTAAATGGAGAGATGAAGATACCATATAGTGTAGTATTTAAAGAATGTTTCCGGCTTTATTAGACATTAGCGACAAACAGGGTACTCACACAGTAAAACAACGAAAGGTACAGTGTATCCAGACGAGCGGCGAGCTCATACACTGCTGACAGTGGGCGGTGCCTGTCCCTACACGTGGCTTCATCAGGGGAGCACCTCTGAACTCCGCACCCTGTATGCAGCGCACCTCTGAACTCCGCACCCTGTATGCAGCGCACCTCTGAACTCCGCACCCTGTATGCAGCACACCTCTGAACTCCGCACCCCGTATGCAGCGCACCTCTGAACTCCGCACCCCGTATGCAGCGCACCTCTGAACTCCGCACCCCGTATGCAGCGCACCTCTGAACTCCGCACCCCGTATGCAGCGCACCTCTGAACTCCGCACCCCGTATGCAGCGCACCTCTGAACTCCGCACCCTGTATGCAGCGCACCTCTGAACTCCGCACCCTGTATGCAGCGCACCTCTGAACTCCGCACCCTGTATGCAGCGCACCTCTGAACTCCGCACCCCGTATGCAGCGCACCTCTGAACTCCGCACCCCGTATGCAGCGCACCTCTGAACTCCGCACCCCGTATGCAGCGCACCTCTGAACTCCGCACCCCGTATGAAGCGCACCTCTGAACTCCGCACCCCGTATGCAGCGCACCTCTGAACTCCGCACCCTGTATGCAGCGCACCTCTGAACTCCGCACCCTGTATGCAGCGCACCTCTGAACTCCGCACCCTGTATGCAGCGCACCTCTGAACTCCGCACCCTGTATGCAGCGCACCTCTGAACTCCGCACCCCTGACCTCCGCACCCCGTATGCAGCGCACCTCTGACCTCCGCACCCCGTATGCAGCGCACCTCTGAACTCCGCACCCCGTATGCAGCGCACCTCTGAACCCCGCACCCCGTATGCAGCGCACCTCTGAACCCCGCACCTCGTATGCAGCGCACCTCTGACCTCCGCACCCCGTATGCAGCGCACCTCTGACCTCCGCACCCCGTATGCAGCGCACCTCTGACCTCCGCACCCCGTATGCAGCGCACCTCTGACCTCCGCACCCCGTATGCAGCGCACCTTTGACCTCCGCACCCCGTATGCAGCGCACCTCTGACCTCCGCACCCCGTATGCAGCGCACCTCTGACCTCCGCACCCCGTATGCAGCGCACCTCTGACCTCCGCACCCCGTATGCAGCGCACCTCTGACCTCCGCACCCCGTATGCAGCGCACCTCTGACCTCCGCACCCCGTATGCAGCGCACCTCTGACCTCCGCACCCCGTATGCAGCGCACCTCTGAACTCCGCACCCCGTATGCAGAGCAGCTCTGAACTCCGCACCCCGTATGCAGCGCACCTCTGACCTCCGCACCCCGTATGCAGCGCACCTCTGAACTCATTGTTTTATATAAAAAAGCTGTATGCCCAAATCTATATGTGGAACACACATCAACAAATATGGCGTACACCTAGTATCAAAAAAACACAAAACGGAGCATATAAGTTGGTAGAATGGATTAATAGAACAAAAAATGTCATAAACCATTACTTGAAACCATTATAAAATAATCCATATGGACCATCATGACTATTATCCTCAAATCCTTTCTACCTGTCCTGCCAGCGCACCGCTCCAGTGTGAAAGCACTCTATCATATTTAATGACATATTCGTCAGTTTCCTCCCAGGTTTAATGCAGAACTATAACATTTTGTTGAGCAGTCATAAATATATATGTTTTTTATTCATATACTGCTGAAAAATTACAGAAGTACATAAGAAAAGCGGTATCAAAATATACATCAATAAAATTGGGTGAATAAGTAAAATAAGGGAGTTGATTTGTGGGTTTGATAGTGTTCATTTGTGAAGCCCCATTTGTTTTTTATACAATACAGTCACACTCAGATTTTGACTATATTGATATTATATACACTTTACTAAAAATTGAAATTTAAAATTAAGAGAGAGGCTGTAACCGGTTTACACACAAGCTCACAAAAGAGAAATATCTGTTCCTGAAATGATTAAAACAGAATTCCAGGTACCGTATATACTCGATTATAAGCCGAGTTTTTCAGCACTTCTTTTGTGCTGAAAATGTCCCCCTCGGCTTATACTCGAGTCCAGCACTTTTCTGCAGAGAATGACATTTTCCTAACCAAATTTGGGGCTCTGTATCTCAGGGGCCACTTGGTGCTAGGAACCCAAAATTTGGTGTGCAAGCCCAGTGGAACTAGCACTACAACATATCCATAGCTGGGGTTCCTAGCACCAAGTGGCCCCGAGATACGAGACCCCAAATTTGGTTTGGAAAATGTCATTCTCTGCTGAAGAAAAGTGCTTGACATTTTCCGAACCGACTTTGGTCAGTAGTTAGGGTTCCTAGCACCAAGTCGCCCCAAGATACGGGGCCCCAAAGTCGGTAAACTGTGTCCCATCTGCAGCAATGTCATTTCGGGACCCTTTGGGTCCAGAGACCCCAAATTTTGGCTGCAGCTAGGGGGGCATCTAGGAACCCTTAACTATCGAGTTTAAAGTTTGGGGGACCTATGGCTGCAAATGGGCACAGTGATGCTGCAAATGGGCATAGTTGACCCTCTTTTCCACTTACAGTAGCTGCGCATTTCTCACCCTAGGCTTATACTCGAGTCAATAAGTTTTCCCAGTTTTTTGTGGTAAAATTAGGTGCCTCTGCTTATATTCGGGTTGGTTTATACTCGAGTATATAAGGTAATATTAAAAAAAATAAAAAAATAAAAATAAAATCAAAACAGTTTTCTGGGTACCTAAAAAAGTAGCTTACATTAAATCTAATGCTGTCCCTCGTGAAAAGCCATCTCCTCCAGTAGATGACACTAATATTCCAGGTTAAATGACGTTGGCCATCATCCCAGGCTATCATGGACACACCCTCTGGGGATGCGCCACCATACCAGCCTGGGCCCACAGTACTGTAAGACACAATATAATTTACCTGGAGCAACATTCAGTGCTGGAGTAAAGTAAGGTCCACCACCAAACCACAAGGTGAAGACCTCTTGATGTCACTGGAGCAGCCACAATCCACCTGCAAAGAAAGCGGTATAAAACCCAAAATCAATACAATCATTAGATGTGGTAGCTGCATCTGGTTTTTTTTTTTTTTTAAGGCGTTGTTCCCATTGTTTTAGCTGGTGATCTGTTCAGTAAAACACCTCCTGTATTATACAGATACCACCATGAGCACAGAAGGTACAGCAGCATTGTCAGTCTGGGTAGTGATAAATGAATTAACAGATTAATCTACACTAACAAATTGAAGCCAAACTCCACCTCACACTTTTTAATCAGTTACAGAAGTTTTCTTCCTTTTGTGATAAAGATTTTGCATGAATTAAAAAAAAGTTGATGATTATAAGCACACCTGCCAGTGTTAGAGAGGGAGTCCCGCGAAAAAAAAGTTTTTTTAAAAGTCAGCAGCTACAAATACTGCAGCTGCTGACTTTTAAAAAAAGGACACTTACCTGTCCCGGGGTCTGGCGATGTCCGCACCCGAGACCGAACCGCCCCTCGGTCCTCGGGTGCTGCCGCCACCATTCTCTGTAAGGGAAGCGTTACGGCTTCACTTCCTGGTTCCCTACTGCGCATGCGCTAGTCGCGCTGCGCTTCCTAACTGGTCCCCGTGTATGTCCCAGCAGGCAGCGCGGGGGCGGGGGGACGAGACTGGGTGTAGACTCCCGTGGGAGTCTATGCCGGAAGTGGGTGCAAATACCTGTCTTAGACAAGTATCTGCACCCCCCCCCCCGAAAGGTGCCAAATGTGACACCGGAGGGGGGGAGGGTTCCGAAAAGCTGAGGTTCAATTTTTGTGTGAACCTCCGCTTTAAATGGTTTGTCTCACCCATGTAAAATGCATATAATGAGACTCTCCTGAGTGCACATGCTAAATCCTCAGAGAAAAGTATGTGCTCATCACTTCTCAAGTCTCCAGAGTATGAGCATTACAGTGGAACTCTTGGAAAACCGATATAGGAAGTCCCCGAGTTACTTAGATTCCGGCCACTTGTGCTCCACGCTGGTCCTGGACACCTTTCGAGGACCTCCGGACACGTCTCACACTGCCGTACTACACCCCGGATAACATAACAAGCGCCCGGGACATCCCACATCCATGCACAGGCGGCAGTCACACTTACGAATGCAGTGTTGTGACTTACGACCAACTTCAACTTATGAACAAACCTAAAGTCACTATTGTGTTTGCAACTCGGGGCCTTGAAAAAGTATTCATACCCCTTGAAATTTTACACATTTTCTCAGGTTACAACCAAAAATGTAAATGTATTTTATTGGGATTTTATGTGATAGACCAACACAAAGTGGCACATACTGTATATACTCGAGTATAAGTCGTTCCGAGTATAAGTCGAGGCCCTAATTTACCACAAAAAAAATGGGAAAAACTTATTGACCCGAGTATAAGACGAGGGTGAGAAATGCACAGCTACTGTAAGTGGAAAAGAGGGTCAACAATGCCCATTTGCATGCCTCACTGTGCCCATTTGCAGCCATAGGTCCCCTGAACTTCAAACTCAGTAGTTAAGGGTTCCTAGATGCCCCCTAGCTGCAGCCAAAATTTGGGGTCTCTGAACCCAAAGGGTCCCGAAATGACATTGCTGCAGATGGACACAGTTAACCAAATTTGGGGCCCCGTATCTCTGGGCCACTTAGTGCTAAGAACCCCAAATTTGGTGTGCAAACCCAGTGGAACTAGCACCATACAATTTCCAAAGCTGGGGTTTCTAGCACCAAGTGGCCCCGAGATACAGGGCCCCAAAAATCAGTTCAGAAAATGTCAAGCACTTTTCTGCAGCAGAGAATGACATTTTCTGAACCGGATTTGGGGCCCCCTATCTCAGGGCCACTTGGTACTAGCAACCCCAGCTTTGGATATGTTATGGTACCAGTTCCACTGGGTTTGCACACCAAATTTGGGGGTCCTAGCACCAAGGGGCCCTGAGATACGGGGCCCCAAAGTCGGTTCGGAAAATGAAATTTTTTGCTGCAGAAAAGTGCTTGACTCGAGTATAAGTCGAGGGGGGCACTTTCAGCACAAAAAAATGTGCTGAAAAATTCGACTTATACTCGAGTATATACGGTAATTGTGAAGTGGAAGGAAAATAATAAATGGTTTTTAATTTTTTTTTTACAAATATATGAAAAAAAGTGTGATGTACATTTGTATAGCGCCCCCCGGAATCAATACTTTGTAGAACCTCCTTTCACTGCAATTACAGCTGCAAGTCTTTTTGGGGATGTCTCTACCAGCTTTTCACATCTAGAAAGGGACATTTTTGCCCATTCTTCTTCTTTGCAAAATATCTCAAGCTCTGTCAGATTGGATGGAGAGCGTCTGTGAACAGCAATTTTCAAGTCTTGCCACAGATTCTCAATTGGATTTAGGTCTGCAATTTGACTGGGCCAGTCCAATGCCCTGTACACACGACTGGACATTCCGACAACAAAATCCATGGGATTTTTTCCGACGGATGTTGGCTCAAACTTGTCTTGCATACACACGGTCACACAAAGTTTTCGGAATTTCCGAACGTCAGGAACGCTTGATTCTGAGTATGAGTGGAACTTTGTGCGTCGGAATGGTCTACACACGATCGGAATTTACGCGATCGGATTTTGTAGTCGGAAAATTTTATAGCCAGCTCTTTGTGTGTTGGAAATTCCGATGGAACCCACACGGAATTTCCAACAACAAGCTCCGATCGCACATTGTGCGAAAATCCGACAGTGTGTACAGGGCATAAAGGCCCATACAGACGATACGAAAATCTGATGGAAAAATGTATACAACAAACTGTCTGCCGATTTTTGGAACATTAGTATGGTGCTTTCGACAGCAGAGTTTGCTTTTTCATCAGACAAAAGCTGTATGTGGTGGCAGTCAGTGAGCGGTATGGTAGTGTCGGTATGTAGTGGCAGTCAGTGAGCGGTATGGTAGTGTCGGTATGTAGTGACAGTCAGTGAGCGGTATGGTAGTGTCGGTATGTAGTGACAGTCAGTGAGCGGTATGGTAGTGTCGGTATGTAGTGACAGTCAGTGAGCGGTATGGTAGTGTCGGTATGTAGTGGCAGTCAGTGAGCAGTATGGTAGTGTCGGTATGTAGTGGCAGTCAGTGAGCAGTATGGTAGTGTCGGTATGTAGTGGCAGTCAGCGGCAGGCAGGTATGGCAGTCAGCGGGCAGTTGAGAAAACTCTGGTGTAGAGTACAGTTCAATCACCTACCTGGAATAGATGTCTTCCCCTCGGCAGTAGCCCCGGATGGTGGCAGATTCTGGGTAGATCTCCTCGTATTGCAGACGATGTCTCATCAGATCTTCTGGTCTGTGACGGAGGTCGGCAGCGGCTGGTGGAGTCATTCAGCTTCAAACTGGCAGCAGAAATATTCGGAGTCATTACAGACTCTCAGACATGTCATGTGACCTGCAAAGATCAGAGCAATGTTTATCAATCTGTTTTCTGTCATTAATCACATCACCCCATATTACTGTCCTCAGCCCCCCATTATTCACATCACCCCTCATTACTGTCCCCAGCCCCCCCATTAATTACATCACCCATTATTACTGTCCTCAGCCCCCCCATTATTCACATCACCTCCTTAACTGTCTTCAGCACCCCCCATTATTCACATCACCTCTCATTACTGTCCTCAGCCCCCCCCCCATTATTTACATCACCCCTTATTACTGTCCTCAGCCCCCCCCATTATTCACATCACCTCCATTACTGTCCTCAGCCCCCCCCCCCATTATTTACATCACCCCTTATTACTGTCCTCAGCCCCCCCCCCATTATTCACATCACCTCTCATTACTGTCCTCAGCCCCATATTAATCAATAAAACTGTGCAAACAATATAAATCAGTGTGTTGTAGTGTTGGTATGTAGTGGCAGTCAGTGAGCAATTGAGAAAAATCTGGTTTAGAGTACAGTACAATCACCTACCTGGAATAGATGGCTTCCCCTCGGCAGTAGCCCCGGATGGCGGCAGATTCTGGGTAGATCTCCTCGTATTGCAGACGATGTCTCATCAGATCTTCCGGTCCGGTCAGCTTCAAACTGGCAGCAGAAATATACGGAGTCATTACACTCAGACATGTCACGTGACCTGCAAAGATCAGAGCAATGTTTATCAACCTGTTTTCTGTCATTAATCACATCACCCCTCATTACTGTCCTCAGCCCCCCCCATATTACTATCCTCAGCCCCTCCCCATTATTCACATCACCCCTCATTACTATCCTCAGCCCCCCATTATTCACATCACCCCTCATTACTGTCCTCAGCCCCCCATTATTTACATCACCCCTCATTACTGTCCTCAGCCCCCCCATTATTCACATCACCCCTCATTACTGTCCTCAGTCCCCCATTATTCACATCACCCCTCATTACTGTCCTCAGCCCCCCCATTATTCACATCACCTCTCATTACTGTCCTCAGCCCCCCCCCCATATTACTATCCTCAGCCCCCTCACCCCTCATTACTATCCTCAGCCCCCTATTATTCACCTCACCCCTCATTACTATCCTCAGCCCTCCATTATTCACCTCACCCCTCATTACTATCCTCAGCCCCCCATTATTCACCTCACTCCTCATTACTATCCTCAGCCCCCCATTATTCAAATCACCCCTCATTACTGTCCTCAGCCCCCCATTATTCACCTCACCCCTCATGACTGTCCTCAGCCCCCCATTACTCACATCACCCCTCATTACTGTCCTCAGCCCCCCATTATTCACATCACCCCCCATTACTGTCCTCAGTCCCCCATTATTCACATCACCCCTCATTACTGTCCTCAGCCCCGCCCTTATTCACATCACCCCCCATTACTGTCCTCAGCCCCCCCCCAGTAATGAGGGGTGATGTGAATAATGGGGGGGGCTGAGGATAGTAATATGGGGGGGCCGAGGACAGTAATGAGGGGTGATGTGAATAATGGGGGGGCTGAGAACAGTAATGAGGGGTGATGTGATTAATGACAGAAAACAGGTTGATAAACATTGCTCTGATCTTTGCAGGTCACGTGACATGTTTGAGTGTAATGACTCCCATTTTTTACATCACCCCTCATTACTGTCCTCAGCCCCCCCCATTATTCACATCACCCCTCATTACTGTCCTCAGCCCCCCCCCCCATTATTTACATCACCCCTCATTACTGTCCTCAGCCCCCCCATTATTCACATCACCCCTCATTACTGTCCTCAGCCCCCCCATTATTCACATCACCTCTCATTACTGTCCTCAGCCCCCCCCCCCCCATTATTTACATCACCCCTTATTACTGTCCTCAGCCCCCCCATTATTCACATCACCTCCATTACTGTCCTCAGCCCCCCCCCCCATTATTTACATCACCCCTTATTACTGTCCTCAGCCCCCCCCCCCATTATTCACATCACCTCTCATTACTGTCCTCAGCCCCATATTAATCAATAAACTGTGCAAACAATATAAATCAACATGTAGTGATACAAACATGTGAAATCAAATAACAGCGCTAGCTGTATAAGTGACACCATGCAAACAATATTGACTAAAAATGGAATACTGTGACACAGATTTACTAAAACTGGTGCAGTCAGAATCTGGTGCAACTGTATATGGTAGCCAATCAGCTTCTTACCCCAGCTTGTTCAATTAGGCTTTTATAATAAAATCTGGAAGCTGATTGGTTTCTATGCATTAGACCCTCTTTCACACTGGAGCGGTTTCAGGCGCTATTGCTAAAAAAAACGCCTGTAAAAACTGACCTAAAACAGCTGTTGCTGTGTCTCCAGTGTGAAAGCCTCGGGGATTTCACATTGGAGCGGTACGCTAGCAGGACGGGGAAAAAAAGTCCCTAGCAGCATCTTTGGAGCGGTGAAGGAGTGGAGTGTATATACCGCTCCAGCCCATTGAAATGAATGGGACACCGCGGCTATACTCTGCAGAGGCGCTTGGTTTTTAACCCTTTCTCGACCGCTAGCGGGGAGGTAAAACCCCTGGCTAGCAGCCAAATACCGCCGCTATAACGATGGTAAAGCGCCGCTAAAAATAGCGGTGCTTTACCGCCGACGCCCGCACCGCCCCAGTGTGAAAGGGGCCTTAGGCTTTTCTAATAGAATCTGGAAGCTGATTGGTTTCTATGCATTAGACCCCTTTCACACTGAGGCCCTTTATCGCTAAAAACACTTCAAATAAGTGATCCCAACATGAATGGAACAGAAAGTAACGGTGATATAGTCCATGTGTCACACCAAGTCATTCCCATCCAACAGGTAAGTTGTACACTTGGCTGCATATACCTCTCAATGTCCGGCGGCTGCCTGCGATCGTTCCCCCCGCAGACACAGAACGATCTGCCTGTGTCAACAAGACAAATCTCCGTTCTGTCAGGGATGACAGAGATCTGATCTTTCTGCTATGCAGGATCTGTGCGTTGTCCCACACAGCCCATCCCCCGTAAAGTTAGGCTGGTTTCACACTGAGGAGGTTCTCAGGCCTCCCATTCATTTCAAGGCGACTTTTCACACTGGGGGCGGGGCGGGGCGTTTGCGGGACGTTAGGAAAAGTCCGTCAGGCAGCATCTTCGGGGCAGTTATGGAGCGCTGTATTTAGCGATCCCAAACCGCCTCTGCCCATTGAAATGAATGTTAAAGTGCTGCTTAAAAACTTAGCGCCGCTTTACCGCTGTCGCTCGGGCCGCTCCAGTGTGGAACTGGCCTTAGAACTAGGGTTGTCCCGATACCGATACTAGTATCGGTACCGATACCGAGCATTTGCCCAAGTACTTGTACTCAGGCAAATGCTCCCGATGCTTCCCCCGATACCTGGACTGTCAGCCGTGATCGGCGTGTGGGGGAGTTACAAGCTTCTCCCTCCCGCGGCTTTCAGCTGCTTAGTCAAATACAGCGGTGATCGGTGCTTGTAACTCCCCCACACACAATCACTGCTGACTGTCACCGCATCCTCCTCCATGCCTCCCCGTTCCTTTGTCCCCCTCCGCTTTCCCCCTCCGTTTCGCCGTTCCCCTCTCCTTCTCCATCCTCCTCCGTTCCGCCATTCCCCTCTCCTTCTCCGTCCCCTCCGTTCCGCTGTCCTCCTCTCCTTCTCCGTCCCCTCCGTTCAGCCGTTCCGCTGTCCTCCTCTCCTTCTCCGTCCCCTCCGTTCAGCCGTTCCGCTGTCCTCCTCTCCTTCTCCATCCTCCTCCGTTCCGCCATTCCCCTCTCCTTCTCCATCCTCCTCCGTTCCGCCATTCCCCTCTCCTTCTCCGTCCCCTCCGTTCCGCTGTCCTCCTCTCCTTCTCCGTCCCCTCCGTTCAGCCGTTCCGCTGTCCTCCTCTCCTTCTCCGTCTCCTCCGTTCAGCCGTTCCGCTGTCCTCCTCTCCTTCTCCGTCCCCTCCGTTCAGCCGTTCCGCTGTCCTCCTCTCCTTCTCCGTCCCCTCCGTTCAGCCGTTCCGCTGTCCTCCTCTCCTTCTCTGTCCCCTCCGTTCTGCTGTCCTCCTCTCCTTCTCTGTCCCCTCCGTTCCGCTGTCCTCCTCTCCTTCTCTGTCCCCTCCGTTCTGCTGTCCTCCTCTCCTTCTCTGTCCCCTCCGTTCCTCTGTCCTCCTCTCCTTCTCTGTCCCCTCCGTTCTGCTGTCCTCCTCTCCTTCTCCGTCCCCTCCGTTCCGCTGTCCTCCTCTCCTTCTCCGTCCCCTCCGTTCAGCCGTTCCGCTGTCCTCCTCTCCTTCTCCGTCTCCTCCGTTCAGCCGTTCCGCTGTCCTCCTCTCCTTCTCCGTCCCCTCCGTTCAGCCGTTCCGCTGTCCTCCTCTCCTTCTCCGTCCCCTCCGTTCAGCCGTTCCGCTGTCCTCCTCTCCTTCTCTGTCCCCTCCGTTCTGCTGTCCTCCTCTCCTTCTCTGTCCCCTCCGTTCCGCTGTCCTCCTCTCCTTCTCTGTCCCCTCCGTTCTGCTGTCCTCCTCTGCTTCTCTGTCCCCTCCGTTCCTCTGTCCTCCTCTCCTTCTCTGTCCCCTCCGTTCTGCTGTCCTCCTCTCCTTCTCTGTCCCCTCCGTTCCGCTGTCCCCTTCTCCTTCTCCGTCCCCTCCGTTCAGCCGTACCGCTGTCCCCCTCTCCTTCTCTGCCCCCTCCGTTACGCTGTCCTCCTCTCCTTCTCTGTCCCCTCCGTTCCGCTGTCCTCCTCTCCTTCTCTGTCCCCTCCGTTCCGCTGTCCTCCTCTCCTTCTCTGTCCCCTCCGTTCCGCTGTCCTCCTCTCCTTCTCTGTCCCCTCCGTTCCGCTGTCCCCCTCTCCTCTGTCCCCTCCGTTCCGCTGTCCCCCTCTCCTTCTCTGTCCCCTCTGTTCCGCTGTCCCCCTCTCCTTCTCTGTCCCCTCCGTTCCGCTGTCCCCCTCTCCTTCTCTGTCCCCTCCGTTCCGCTGTCCCCTCCGTTCCGCTGTCCTCCTCCGTTCCGCTGTCCTCCTCTCCTTCTCTGTCCCCTCCGTTCCGCTGTCCTCCTCTCCTTCTCTGTCCCCTCCGTTACACTGTCCTCCTCTCCTTCTCTGTCCCCTCCGTTCCGCTGTTCTCCTCTCCTTCTCTGTCCCCTCCGTTCCGCTGTCCTCTCCCTCTCTGTCCCCTCCGTTCCGCTGTCCCCCTCTCCTTCTCCGTCCCCTCCGTTCAGCCGTTCCGCTGTCCTCCTCTCCTTCTGTCCCCTCCGTTCTGCTGTTCCCCTCTCCTTCTCTGTTCCCTCCGTTCCGCTGTCCCCCTCTCCTTCTCTGTCCCCTCCGTTCCGATGTCCTCCTCTCCTTCTCTGTCCCCTCCGTTCCGCTGTCCCCCTCTCCTTCTCCGTCCCCTCCGTTCCGCTGTCCCCCTCTCCTTCTCCGTCCCCTCCGTTCCACTGTCCCCCTCTCCTTTTCTGTCCCCTCCGTTCCGCTGTCCCCCTCTCCTTCTCCGTCCCCTCCGTTCAGCCGTTCCGCTGTCCTCCTCTCCTTCTCTGTCCCCTCCGTTCTGCTGTCCTCCTCTCCTTCTCTGTCCCCTCCGTTCCGCTGTCCTCCTCTCCTTCTCCGTCCCCTCCGTTCAGCCGTTCCGCTGTCCTCCTCTCCTTCTCCGTCCCCTCCGTTCAGCCGTTCCGCTGTCCTCCTCTCCTTCTCCATCCTCCTCCGTTCCGCCATTCCCCTCTCCTTCTCCATCCTCCTCCGTTCCGCCATTCCCCTCTCCTTCTCCGTCCCCTCCGTTCCGCTGTCCTCCTCTCCTTCTCCGTCCCCTCCGTTCAGCCGTTCCGCTGTCCTCCTCTCCTTCTCCGTCTCCTCCGTTCAGCCGTTCCGCTGTCCTCCTCTCCTTCTCCGTCCCCTCCGTTCAGCCGTTCCGCTGTCCTCCTCTCCTTCTCCGTCCCCTCCGTTCAGCCGTTCCGCTGTCCTCCTCTCCTTCTCTGTCCCCTCCGTTCTGCTGTCCTCCTCTCCTTCTCTGTCCCCTCCGTTCCGCTGTCCTCCTCTCCTTCTCTGTCCCCTCCGTTCTGCTGTCCTCCTCTCCTTCTCTGTCCCCTCCGTTCCTCTGTCCTCCTCTCCTTCTCTGTCCCCTCCGTTCTGCTGTCCTCCTCTCCTTCTCCGTCCCCTCCGTTCCGCTGTCCTCCTCTCCTTCTCCGTCCCCTCCGTTCAGCCGTTCCGCTGTCCTCCTCTCCTTCTCCGTCTCCTCCGTTCAGCCGTTCCGCTGTCCTCCTCTCCTTCTCCGTCCCCTCCGTTCAGCCGTTCCGCTGTCCTCCTCTCCTTCTCCGTCCCCTCCGTTCAGCCGTTCCGCTGTCCTCCTCTCCTTCTCTGTCCCCTCCGTTCTGCTGTCCTCCTCTCCTTCTCTGTCCCCTCCGTTCCGCTGTCCTCCTCTCCTTCTCTGTCCCCTCCGTTCTGCTGTCCTCCTCTGCTTCTCTGTCCCCTCCGTTCCTCTGTCCTCCTCTCCTTCTCTGTCCCCTCCGTTCTGCTGTCCTCCTCTCCTTCTCTGTCCCCTCCGTTCCGCTGTCCCCTTCTCCTTCTCCGTCCCCTCCGTTCAGCCGTACCGCTGTCCCCCTCTCCTTCTCTGCCCCCTCCGTTACGCTGTCCTCCTCTCCTTCTCTGTCCCCTCCGTTCCGCTGTCCTCCTCTCCTTCTCTGTCCCCTCCGTTCCGCTGTCCTCCTCTCCTTCTCTGTCCCCTCCGTTCCGCTGTCCTCCTCTCCTTCTCTGTCCCCTCCGTTCCGCTGTCCCCCTCTCCTCTGTCCCCTCCGTTCCGCTGTCCCCCTCTCCTTCTCTGTCCCCTCTGTTCCGCTGTCCCCCTCTCCTTCTCTGTCCCCTCCGTTCCGCTGTCCCCCTCTCCTTCTCTGTCCCCTCCGTTCCGCTGTCCCCTCCGTTCCGCTGTCCTCCTCCGTTCCGCTGTCCTCCTCTCCTTCTCTGTCCCCTCCGTTCCGCTGTCCTCCTCTCCTTCTCTGTCCCCTCCGTTACACTGTCCTCCTCTCCTTCTCTGTCCCCTCCGTTCCGCTGTTCTCCTCTCCTTCTCTGTCCCCTCCGTTCCGCTGTCCTCTCCCTCTCTGTCCCCTCCGTTCCGCTGTCCCCCTCTCCTTCTCCGTCCCCTCCGTTCAGCCGTTCCGCTGTCCTCCTCTCCTTCTGTCCCCTCCGTTCTGCTGTTCCCCTCTCCTTCTCTGTTCCCTCCGTTCCGCTGTCCCCCTCTCCTTCTCTGTCCCCTCCGTTCCGATGTCCTCCTCTCCTTCTCTGTCCCCTCCGTTCCGCTGTCCCCCTCTCCTTCTCCGTCCCCTCCGTTCCGCTGTCCCCCTCTCCTTCTCCGTCCCCTCCGTTCCACTGTCCCCCTCTCCTTTTCTGTCCCCTCCGTTCCGCTGTCCCCCTCTCCTTCTCCGTCCCCTCCGTTCAGCCGTTCCGCTGTCCTCCTCTCCTTCTCTGTCCCCTCCGTTCTGCTGTCCTCCTCTCCTTCTCTGTCCCCTCCGTTCCGCTGTCCTCCTCTCCTTCTCTGTCCCCTCCGTTCTGCTGTCCTCCTCTCCTTCTCTGTCCCCTCCGTTCCTCTGTCCTCCTCTCCTTCTCTGTCCCCTCCGTTCTGCTGTCCTCCTCTCCTTCTCTGTCCCCTCCGTTCCGCTGTCCCCTTCTCCGTCCCCTCCGTTCAGCCGTTCCGCTGTCCCCCTCTCCTTCTCCTCCGTTCAGCCGTACCGCTGTCCCCCTCTCCTTCTCTGTCCCCTCCGTTCCGCTGTCCCCCTCTCCTTCTCTGCCTCCTCCGTTACGCTGTCCTCCTCTCCTTCTCTGTCCCCTCCGTTCCGCTGTCCTCCTCTCCTTCTCTGTCCCCTCCGTTCCGCTGTCCTCCTCTCCTTCTCTGTCCCCTCCGTTACACTGTCCTCCTCTCCTTCTCTGTCCCCTCCGTTCCGCTGTTCTCCTCTCCTTCTCTGTCCCCTCCGTTCCGCTGTCCTCTCCCTCTCTGTCCCCTCCGTTCCGCTGTCCCCCTCTCCTTCTCCGTCCCCTCCGTTCAGCCGTTCCGCTGTCCTCCTCTCCTTCTGTCCCCTCCGTTCTGCTGTTCCCCTCTCCTTCTCTGTTCCCTCCGTTCCGCTGTCCCCCTCTCCTTCTCTGTCCCCTCCGTTCCGATGTCCTCCTCTCCTTCTCTGTCCCCTCCGTTCCGCTGTCCCCCTCTCCTTCTCCGTCCCCTCCGTTCCGCTGTCCCCCTCTCCTTCTCCGTCCCCTCCGTTCCACTGTCCCCCTCTCCTTTTCTGTCCCCTCCGTTCCGCTGTCCCCCTCTCCTTCCCCTCCGTTCAGCCGTTCCGCTGTCCTCCTCTCCTTCTCTGTCCCCTCCGTTCTGCTGTCCTCCTCTCCTTCTCTGTCCCCTCCGTTCCGCTGTCCTCCTCTCCTTCTCTGTCCCCTCCGTTCTGCTGTCCTCCTCTCCTTCTCTGTCCCCTCCGTTCCTCTGTCCTCCTCTCCTTCTCTGTCCCCTCCGTTCTGCTGTCCTCCTCTCCTTCTCTGTCCCCTCCGTTCCGCTGTCCCCTTCTCCGTCCCCTCCGTTCAGCCGTTCCGCTGTCCCCCTCTCCTTCTCCTCCGTTCAGCCGTACCGCTGTCCCCCTCTCCTTCTCTGTCCCCCTCTCCTTCTCTGCCTCCTCCGTTACGCTGTCCTCCTCTCCTTCTCTGTCCCCTCCGTTCCGCTGTCCTCCTCTCCTTCTCTGTCCCCTCCGTTCCGCTGTCCTCCTCTCCTTCTCTGTCCCCTCCGTTCCGCTGTCCTCCTCTCCTTCTCTGTCCCCTCCGTTCCGCTGTTCTCCTCTCCTTCTCTGTCCCCTCCGTTCCACTGTCCTCTCCCTCTCTGTCCCCTCCGTTCCGCTGTCCCCCTCTCCTTCTCCGTCCCCTCCATTCAGCCGTTCCGCTGTCCTCCTCTCCTTCTGTCCCCTCCGTTCTGCTGTTCCCCTCTCCTTCTCTGTTCCCTCCGTTCCGCTGTCCCCCTCTCCTTCTCTGTCCCCTCCGTTCCGCTGTCCCCCTCTCCTTCTCCGTCCCCTCCGTTCCGCTGTCCCCCTCTCCTTCTCCGTCCCCTCCGTTCCACTGTCCCCCTCTCCTTCTCTGTCCCCTCCGTTCCGCTGTCCCCCTCTCCGTCCCCTCCGTTCAGCCGTTCCGCTGTCCTCCTCTCCTTCTCTGTCCCCTCCGTTCCGCTGTCCCCCTCTCCTCTGTCCCCTCCGTTCCGCTGTCCCCCTCTCCTTCTCTGTCCCCTCTGTTCCGCTGTCCCCCTCTCCTTCTCTGTCCCCTCCGTTCCGCTGTCCTCCTCTCCTTCTCTGTCCCCTCCGTTCCGCTCTCCTCCTCTCCTTCTCTGTCCCCTCCGTTCCGCTGTTCTCCTCTCCTTCTCTGTCCCCTCCGTTCCGCTGTCCTCTCCCTCTCTGTCCCCTCCGTTCCGCTGTCCCCCTCTCCTTCTCCGTCCCCTCCGTTCAGCCGTTCCGCTGTCCTCCTCTCCTTCTGTCCCCTCCGTTCCGCTGTCCCCCTCTCCTTCTCCGTCCCCTCCGTTCAGCCGTTCCGCTGTCCTCCTCTCCTTCTGTCCCCTCCGTTCCGCTGTCCCCCTCTCCTTCTCTGTTCCCTCCGTTCCGCTGTCCCCCTCTCCTTCTCTGTCCCCTCCGTTCCGATGTCCTCCTCTCCTTCTCTGTCCCCTCCGTTCCGCTGTCCTCCTCTCCTTCTCTGTCCCCTCCGTTCTGCTGTCCTCCTCTCCTTCTCTGTCCCCTCTGTTCCGCTGTCCCCCTCTCCTTCTCCGTCCCCTCCGTTCCGCTGTCCC